>VZTO01004047.1:18984-64503 GCA_013400615.1 Syrrhaptes paradoxus
ATGCAAATGAAAGTATTCAACTCACAAAAAAATTCATTGATTTTGAAGAAAATCAATGGTATGCCAATGCTTTTGTTTATTTGTTCATTTGGAGCAATTGAAATACTAGTCTTGATTAAGCATACAATGATATGCAGAAGGGAAATTCAAAAGCTGCCAAGGAAAAAAATATGCAGGTACACTTATAATTTCCATTTGAAAAAACCCTTTAAATGAAGAAAAGATGTATGTAGTAAAATGTTCTGCAGATGGAATATATCTTCAGGTATATAACTGTCATACCTTTTTATAAGATTAAGATGCATCTCGTCTGACCATGCATGCCACTCTCCTCATAGTGTTATTATCATACATAACTCAAAAATAATGTATTTTATCATTTTGTGTTATCACATATTATAGAACCAGCTGTGCTTTTATTTTGCTTGCTTATGAATTTATTCTTCAGACCTAGAGTATCTCCTTAGCTTTTAGAAATTTATCACATTTGCCCCTTTCAAAAAAATCAGGACAAATCTTCAGTCAGAGCAAATTGCCATAGTTCTGTAATTAAATGATTATTGCAAGAAATGGAGGCAGATGTCATTACTTTATTATCTAGAGCAGATTTTAGTTGCACTCTGTGGAACAGCATGGTACTATTGATGATAAATATAGCCCATACACATCTTTCCGTGCAGAAATATTACTGTGAAAAAATACAAATGCAAGAATACCAAAGTTGTCGTGGTGCAGGAATGGAACTATAACATACTTTTAATTCTGTGAGGTAATTCACTGGGGAATTTGTAAATATTATAGACCCCACACAAAGGTCATCAGTGGCAAAACTGATTAGACAAAGGCATTAAATGTGATCCTCCTACCCTGGGGCTGGCCTGCTGTTGTGATGTCTCGGTGTTATTCATTATAGGTGTATGTGCAAGATATTGCCACCGAGTGTTGACTGGCTGTTGATCCAACTATTTATGATGGATTTCTCATTCCCTGCTGTTTCTGTTCACTTTGTGTAAGACTTAAAGACTTCTTAACAGGTGTTGGTTTAATCAAGCCACTGTGGAAATGTTTACTGAAGACACTGGTAAACTCTTTTAGTTGAGGGAAATTTCCTATTTATTCCTACAAAATGCTGGAAGAGAATTCTGTGGTCTTAAGCAGTGGTAGAAACTAAAAAGAACCTGCAGTCCTTTCCAAGAATACAGGTACACAGTGTGCTGAAAGGGCACTACACTGATAGCTAAGCTTTATGGGGGATCTGACACATTGCCCTCTACATTACTGTATCAACCCAGTAATCTACAATCCTTTTGTTTTTAACATCACACTCTGAAACATACTTGATTAGTCTGCCTAGTAGTAGAGAAACATTTGAAAAAAAATTGAATTAATACTTGCTAAAGAAAATAACAAAACTGGTCTACATGCTGTTAGAGCACTGTTTGAACTCCATTACTTGTTTTTTTTAATAAAATGCTTTATGATTTTATTAAATGTGAGGGTATGATTATGAAAAATATATGCTCAGCTATTGTGCTTTCTTAACTCAGTACATATCATTGTGCATATACAAAATACACCAAATATGTGGAAAGACAATTTTTTGTTTCCTACCAAAAGAAACAATAAATCAGTTTTTACGCAATCTCCAGTAGGGACCAGCAGCTATATTCTATCTCCATGGTATGGTGCTTTTCTTGATATCTTAGTTCACAGTTGTTTTCTTATCCATATTAATTGTCCTACTAACAAATAAAACTATAGACATAATTTTGTTTTTCATTAATAATGCTCCGGTAATTATCTCTGCTTATAAATATTATAAGCGATATTCTGTTTGTTTTTTTTTAAGTTTCTATTATCCTTCAATTTGAAGATCAACAACAGTCTGTTGTTAACTTCTTAAAGATTTATACTTAACACTCCAGGTCAGATTTTTCTGTGCTACTAAATTTCCAGTATTTCAGAAGTTTAAATTAGCTGAAGAAATATTATCCTGAGGCCATTTGTATCCTTTAGCTAAGAAGGTTCAGTTAATGAAATTACTTATCTCTCACATTCAGAAAAAAAAGAGTCCGAGAGATAGAGACATCAAGTTCCAAATTATTTCCGTTTTAAAAAAAATTAGATGAGATTTCATAAAGAGATTTTCCTTAGGACAAATTGTTGAAAGATGTATTTTTGATTAGTGAGAAACCCAGGCAAAACCTCTCTATGTATTAGCTGTCAGGTCCATAGATATTTCTGTAAAACCTATCCAGTAGGACGACATGGAAATGTCACAACTTTTAGAGGTTAATAAATTTTTTTAAAAAGTCATCAGTCTCAGTAGCTTGAAGCCATCCAGAAAACTATAATTTCTCTTAACATATGGTCCAGAAGTTTACTTTTAACAGTGTTTTAATATTCTAAGGGAGGTAGTAGAAGATAGATCCTGTATCATCATGAAAACCCTAGACCAGTGTTCTGAAGAGGTGTTCAATATCTATTTGTATTATGCTAAAACTGTCTGAAAGGTCTGTTTAAAACATCTGACCTACTTCGTCCTTTTGATAATAACATTCCTTCCAGCTAAGCTACACCACAATTTAATTCAACCTTTCTGCCAATTTTGATTTTTAGTTTGTTACAAAATTTAAAAAAAAAAAATTAGAAAATTTTAATTGCCCAGGAATTTTGCAATGAAATGTACTTTTCTTAAAATCAAAGGAAACCAAAACCAAAAAGATGTTGGTCCGTCTAAAATAATACAATATATGTGAATATGTTGATCTAGGAAAAAAAAGAAGCAAAATAAAAATAAAAAATACTCCCCCCAAAATGTCTAACACATCATAACTTTCTTTGACTCAGTCCCATAGTTTTAGTGCTTCTTTTTGTAATAAAATAGAACAAAACTTTGAAAGGTCTCAGGTCCACCCTGCACAGAGTGGGACTTTGAAATCTCACAACATTGTGCTGAACAGGAAACCTCTCCACATCTGAGTTATAGCAAATTCTCTATGCAGTTGAAAAGCATGGTGATTTACAGAAGTTGAACTGATGAAAAAAAAAGGGTTGTAACCCCTCTGCATTCCTGAATTATTGTTGTTGTCCAAAGTAGCCAAGTGTTTTACTTCTGCACAGTGAACTTGCTACGATAAACCAGACCCTGAATGTGAAGGTCAAAACTTCATACACAGAGATTACTGGACAACAATTCTTTGTATTTTCCCAACATGTGGTTTAAAAAAAAAAAAAGAAATGTGGATAATTAGAAGTTGTTTTGGACCTAGAAGGAAGGAAGGAAGCAATCTGGGCAAAAAGAAATTACACAGGCACAGATAAATAAAGGAGAGGAAACAAAGGAAGATGAAGCAAAAGGATACAGCAGGAAGGAACACAAGTGCAATTATTTGCAAGAGACTCACACTACATCTACTTTGAAGATGCTGATCTTGGCACCTCCAGAAAAGTCACAGAGAGTAATGAATAAAGTTGCAAAGGATAAAGAATAACAGGCACGGAAGGGCAGCTTTCCAAACAGCATTGTCCCCTTTTGTGAATGCAAAATCACTTGCCAGTTTATTTTCACAATTAAAGCTCTATATTGTCTCCAACTGAGGGCTGGCGTTGTTGTAGGAGAGGCCAATAGTTCATGAAGGTAGTGAATGATCAGGATGCATCCTGGCAAAATTGCTCAATAAAATATAGCTGCAGTTTTGTCACATTTTATTAGACATAATACAAGTCCCTCATCAGTTCATCTTTAATGAACAAATGTTCATTAGCTACAATGAACTACAAACCCCCCCATATAAATAAAAGGAAGTGTAGTTCTGTAAAATCATAGGTTTAATTCTTTCTGTCAATCTTCACAAAAATCCTTTTTGAAGAGCAGGAGAATATAACATGTTAAAGTTGTATTTTAGGCAAATAAAAATTAGTCCTGCCAAACAGGGGGAAAGAACTTGAGCTTATGTGACCAAAGGTAAGTGTATTTAATCACACTCTACTGTGACTGAAATTACAAATTCAAAACTGCAAATTATGTTTTGAGACAAATCTGCAATCCATTTAAGGAAGAAAATTATGTATGATCCATCACCTTTTAATTGAGTTCTACAGTAGAAAAGCTCTCCTTCAGAATAATTAAATAAAAGTGGTCTGCAGAATCATCTAAATGTGATTTCCTCAATCGTGATGCTAAATATTGAATAATTAATTCTAATGTAAACTATTAAAAACATAGTTCTTAACCCATAATGAAAGAATTAAAATGTAGATGCTAATTTCTGTTTTATTACAATCTATGATGGTTTTGAGAAGGTCTCTATGTTTAGATGCAGTGTAACTTTCCAGGGTTGATTAACACTGTTCTTTCTGTACCGTGGTGGTAAATTTCTCATTTGGGCATTATGTTTGCGGTTCAAATTTTTAACCAAGCTCTACTTCCAGGTTTGAGTGTGGAAGACTGAAGAGGAAGGCAAATCATGAAAGCAAGAAAGTCCATGTGTAGGACATAATTGACACCAAACATTTTATCCAGAGAACTGTAGATAGCTACTGCATTCGGAACCTAGAAGCTGGTCAGTGTGCTCCAACACATTTGGTGCATTTCACGACTTGAGTGAGCTTTTAACTTTATTCTGTGGACAGATCACTTGGTGGACAAACTGAGAAGCAGCAATAAGGTGAAGTTTCCTTGCAGGATTAATTCTAGCAAACTTAGTTAAACCAAAGTATCTTCCACATAGTCAGATTAAATAGGAATTCTGGTCAGCAGAAGTTCCTTGTTACCAGGAAAGATGGCAGAAACAAGGTCCAGGTTTGACAGGCAAATAAGTATTCCTGAGGATGAACAGCTGAGCTACTAAAAATTTCAAAGCCCAGTATGAAGACACCAATATTCTCTGAAATATAAGTCAGTCGATTAATATGTTCAGATAGAAATCCAAAATCCTTTGAGTTCAATTGATATCACTACAGAGCTTCAAATGATCTGTGTATTGTAGATCTTCATGTGGTTTGAGATTTTGATCACATACCACTAACAGACTAAAGCAAGAAGAACTATGTAGATTGATTCTTTCTGTGAATATGTTTAAGGGTATTTGCTGTTTCAAAATAATAATGTTGAAAAATAAATGCAGAGAATTAGCAGCTAAAAATTTAACCAACTATACGTGTAATCATATATAAAGAACAGATCAAATTCCAGTGCTAAGTTATTTAAGTGTTAGGACTGAGTAGACAGATTAGTAGTTATCATTAAAGTAAGCTACTTTATGATATCTCATGCCTGATAAACTTACTGAAATTTCAATCTTATTGTACGTGAAGTCCTTGTATGTTGCTGTTTTCTGTCCCTGCTGTCAGGACATTGCATGAGTTATGCACTATCCTACAGATCAGAGAGAGACAAACAAAGTAGTAAACAAGAGCTGGCATAGCACTAGAAGCAACTATAAATATAAGCAGCTTTATTAGAGTGTAAACTGACTGCAAACCGCAAGGTCATAGATGTGCTTACATGGGAATGACAGAACTGTTACTGACACATGGAACTGCCAAAAAGAGGTTTCATGCAGTATGCGCATCTCTCACAAGAATGCATTTTCCTAATAAAGTGAAAAGCAGTGCTCAGAATATCTGAATTAGAAGTAGCAAATTAGGGAGGACAGATTACAGGAGTTGATAGTGACAGGACGAGGGTCAATGGTTTTAAACTAAGAGAGGGGAGATTTAGGTTAGATATTAGGCAGAAATTTTTTACACAGAGGGTTGTAAGGCACTGGAACAGGTTGCCTGAAGAAGTTGTGGATGTCCCATCTCTGAAGGCATTCAAGGCCAGGCTGGATGGGGTCCTGGGCAGCCTGCTCTAGTGGGTGGCAACCCTGCCCACAGCAGGGGGTTGAAGCTAGATGATCTATAAGGTCTTTTTCAACCCTGGCCATTCTATGATTCTCTGATTCTACTAGTATACAGCCACTATCCTACCATTTTATAAAAGGAAGTGGCGGTTCTGCTCTCATTTGTGAATAGTGATTGTCAGTACTATGCTGCATCAGTAAAAGCAAGGGAACCAAAGATGAAACAAATGAGCAAGTAACCAACCAACATAAAAATTAAGGAAAACAAATAATTAGAGAGATTTTATCATTCCTGTCACTAAGTGATATCTGTATGATATTTTGAAAAGTAAATTATTTCTTTAGATTTGGATCTAGAAAATTGAAATGTGAATATAAGAGTGAGTATTTATAAAACTCGATTTTTGAAAGAGTGCTTTGAAAACATTTGTAATGAAATGCGGACACACACTGAATAGCTTTGGAAATGTTCCAGATGTTCCAGGTGTTGTGGGTTTTTTTTTGTTTTGGTTTGTGGTTAGGCTTTTGTTCTTTTAATATTTTTTTCTTTTTTAATCACTTGATATTTCAATGCAGAAACAGTAAAATCTTGCAGGGAGATGTTTCATAAACCACTGCAGTATATAAAATAATATTTATAATTTCTAGCAAGGACTTCACTGGAAAAGGTTATCTGGCTGAATAACATACCAAACATCTTATTCACTATAATCTCTATCACGCATATTACATTTGGTTAGAATTGTAACATCATAGAAAGAATTAGATATTTTTTCCTAGAGTGTTAAAACACTTGGCTAAATTATTAAAATAATGAATAAGATATTTATTTGAACAGTAGGCTAGAAAGCTCAGTTATGAACCAATATCTCCCTGTGTTGCATAAGAGTATTTGGCAACACAATTTGTTTATGCCACAAAAAGTTTCCTTCCATTTATATTGACTTAATTCGTGTTAACCAAAAGGAGGATTGTTTTCTTTACTGTAACTCAGCAAAGGAGAGAAACAGATGAGAAGAAAAAGCAGAGAGACACTTCGATCTACATGACAGGAAGCATCCATGGCATATTAAATTTTTTCACAGAATAGAAATATTTATTGAAAATATTTCTGAGAAGCTTTATCAAAGGGAGGAGGCATACAGGCAACTGCTTGAAAAATCATTCTCTTTCTCCCACTCAGTTGGTCGTTTAGTAGACACAGATGTGACAAACACTAATGAGGACTTGTCTCCCACAGCATTTTGACAGAAGGTAATTGCTTTTCCTGTGCTGTTCACATGCAAAACCCAGACAGTGTCTTAAACTTGCTCAAGGGATTATGTTGTCATATATATATTAAAAAGGAAAACATATCTGATTCTTTGAAGTCTTTTTATTCTGATTTCATTATAAACAAGACCAAGGTTTTTAAGAATGACAGAAGAACATCCTTTTGGATGGATCCACTCCTGACAGAACTAAGATCTGAAGACCCAGTCAACACAACAAACACAATTAGTTTGGACACCCATTTTACCCTGGTAACAAACAGGCTAAAGGAAATGTACTCAGGCTGCTTCGGATTCTCCTGCTGCCTTCTGCTTACACTGAAGCTTTTTAGGTTTTTATATTGAAGGTCTTCAGTCTGTTTATAGTAGTGTTTTGTGTAATTATTACTGCGCATCCTTCTATACTTACATTACATGACTGCCTGTGGGAATAAGACTCAAAGAATGAAGAGGTTTTTTCCAGGCTTTTGTAAGCCATTACCCACCAGGAGAATATAAGCCCATGTTTTCAGTGTCATGGAAACATCATTCCAAAAGAAAGCCTATTTCCAAATTCCCATCAGACTACCTCACCTGCATCTCTTGCTGCACACTCCACTACTTAGAGAACTCAAAGCTGCTGGTTTGCAAGGAAATCTCCTTTTGTGTTTCTCAAACTTCTATTCCCTATTCAACCTATGAACTGAACACCTCTTTATAATTTTCAGCCTTTGGAAAAATAATTGAGACTAATAGGAGTTATTGCACCCAAAATCTTGTACTGGGCAAAAAGGAACACACTGTGCAGAGACAAAAATGTCTTTCTCCAGTTAGTATCTTAGCAGTATCATTGTCTAAACTATTTAATGAAGACCCAGAAGCCTCATTAATAAAATAGTTAAAATTGTTACACAAAGGCTTTTGAGATTCTATGCCTTGGGTGCAGTGTTTGGACAACCTACACACGTTCCTGGGGTCCTAACTTATAGTTTCAGTATTCCTTTAGCAGAATAGGAGGGAGGGGGCCAGTTCTCAGGTGTCACCAGTACGCTGAGGCCCTCACTAGCAGGAGATCATGTTCCTGGTGAGTATTTCTCCTTCCTCATTCTTGAGGTCAGGTTGGGGCTGCATTCTTCTAATGCAGTCTGCTTCCCTGTCGTTGACTCCCAGACGAAGTTTGGAACTTGTGCAGTGACCTTCCTCAGCCTCGGCTGACCTAAAGGGCTGTTAAACAGGAAATGGCTGGTTATGCCACACTTACACCATGGAGGGGATGCACAGACCTTAAGCTGATACTGGTTAGGTAATAGTTACTTGACTAATAGACAACTTTTTAAACAAATAAAACTATCTTGGGCCCAGGCAATCCCTGCCAGGACCCTGCACTGTCAGTTCAGTACAAAGCCTATGACTTTTTACTTGAAATGCCAGAAATAATTTTATTTGTGTGTAGAGCTGGTCAGTGCTCTTTGCCATCAACAGTTACTTCTGATTTCCTTAAATCCTAAACCTTAATTTTACCAAACAGCTTGAAGTAAGACCACAGATGAATCTAAATGACAAGATGAGTACTAGCAGCCAGCCTTATGACTTGTCTTGATGCATCCACCTACAAAACTATCATAAGAGTGATGCAACATTTAATGCTTATAAATTCATCATTCTTGACAATACTTACAAGCTTGATAATTTTATTCACTTGCTATAAGAGGATGAAATGATGCCTCTACTGCACGCAGTGAATCTTCTGTATTTAGGAGTGATGGGTGTAAATCAGGGAAGGATTTGAACATGGTAAAACTGATGTTAGGCTTCCAGCCAAACTGTTCCTAACTTAATGTGCCTAAATGTATGTAAATACATTTACATCAACACACTGCTAACTGGGGACAAGACCTTTGTGTCTAAAAAGAGTCGTATCCATCAAAGTGCATGAAGGTATGCCAGCTTCCATCAGCAGCAATTTTTGGACCTGTAATTACTGAATGTCTATTATACATCAGAAGACAAATAATATCTCTAGGGGGTCTATTAAAATATCTCCCCCAAGAATAAATGGTTTTTAGTCATTCAGTCTCAGTATTGAATTAACACTGTCTTTGTTCTTGTGCATGACAAATGAGAGCAATCTTGAGCAAATCTCTGATTAGAGGAAGATAAAATTAACAGTTTAACCTCTTCCAGCCACAATTAGTAATATGGCAGTAGAGCGCTTCTGTTTGAAACTTCAGTGCCTCTTAGCTTAATAAAGTGAAATAATATCTGGACTTTTTATCTGTCATTGGGGCTTTTCAGTTACACTGCTCCATGAATAAAGCACTAATGTGCTGCTTAGGTGAAATGGCTGCTTTTTCAAACAGCAATTGATAATAATAGAACATAATAACGTATTGTTGAAGCTAATTATTTCAGGCAAGTTCCAATAGGAAAGATCTTCAAATGTACATGAATAGACAGGAAGCTAATTTTATATAAGTGGTATGAATGTCTCAAGTGTTAAGTCCTCCACTATACATAGAAAAAGCTAGAGAGGATAGAGATAAATGAGTCACCAAATTCAGAGTTACTGTATAACAAGCCAACATTAAGGGGCTGATGTTTCAGCTATCATACATAGATGACATACCTAACATTATTTTGCCATACATCACTATGTGATCATGCTACATACTGGCAGTATTTCCCAATAAAATTCACTGTAATTTATTCACTAAACTTGTGATAACTTATGACAGAAACGGGGACTAAATATATCTGTTGTGTTACCTGCATTCTAGAAAAGCAATATGTTTCAAAATGCCATTGAGTTTTTAATAATTCTTTCCCTATATCTTCCCAAATTTGTTATGACATGGTCACAGTACAAGGCATGAAGGCAGACAAATATGTGTGAGACGCTATGGCCTAAAGTGTGTTGGTGCTATGGATAGTTAAGGCAGGTTAAGACAATTAATTACTCTTTGAGCCCATTCTGTTCAGAAGAATAGAACAGAGGTTGAAAACATTCTCAGCCACTATTTTCTCCTTACGCCCCACACCTCCCCTAACTTAAAAGTAAATTGGCTTTCTCTGGTGTTGAACTAGACAGTAAATGTACATATTAACCATATTGATGACCATGCAGGGCTAGTGTGCAACCAGAATATAATTAGTTAAATTATATTTATGTCACTCCAGGATTTCCAGTGGTAAAAAATTCAGATGTGACTGTGCCAAGGTACTTCTGCATCATCCTTTCAACTTTTCTTCTGAGTTAGTAGGTGTTGCATTTCATTTTCTCTTCAACATTTGAATTTAATGTTGTTCTGAAAGATTTTAGGAACTTCTGAAAAGCATACTCACATCTAATAAGGATGAGAGCCCCACACTTATTGCATTAGGTTTTGCTTAAGTATTCTAACAGTGAGGACCTATGGGACAAAAAAAGCTGTAATATTTGTAATTGGTACATCAATCTAATATTGCAAAAATCATTAGCTTCAACTTCCACCAGCCTTAAAACAAACTAGCAAAGGGCAAAAAAAAATCAGCCCAGCAGTCTGTTTTTATGAAAATTATCAACAGTTAGTCTGTGACACCCCCCTGTTCCCCAATGAAAACCCATTTAGAAAAAGCAATTCTAAAGTCAAATCAGGTTCCTTGGTGACATGCTGAGTACAACAAAGCAGTTTGTACTAACACTCCCTAAATTGTTAAAATGAAATACAGAACTAATGTAGGTTTGAACCCTGCTGTTATACATCTTTCCAAAGCACATTACTCCCTAGAATTATCATCAATGGCTAACAAATTTCTTGTCATCATAAATGAACCATGTTTAAAAAAATAGGCTATAAAAACTTCTGTACATTTAAGTCTTGCTTTCAATGTCAAGTGAATTTAAGAAAGTACGTGAAAGCTATAATCACCTTACACTCTGAAAACTCAAAACCTGTGTTTTCTAGTCTGTAAAACTATCATGAGTCCAGTTCCAGAGAAAAGGCATTATTCTCCCACTTCCTCAAACAGAATTTTTTTCCCAGTTTGATCAAGAGGTACTTGCATATGTTGAAAAGAAGATAAACCATCCAGTCAAGGTTTCAGTGTCATAGCTATTCATTTATTTTTAACACTGTATGGCAGTTTTATGAAACAACTTCTGGTACATTTTTTTTCATACTGATGGCAAAACTAAACTAAAACTAATGTAAACAGGATTAATATAATTTTATAGTAGAGGAATTAAAATGCACAAACTTAAGTTTTATGTTCATTTGAGCAGAAGCTCCTTTTATATTGAAGATATCTTAGGGTACTTTACAATCTAAGTTATACATTGCAAAGGCACTATGAAAATCAATATGTATTCAACAATAGCTCACATATATCTCTAGAGCTATTTTTATTAAGGAAAATATATTGGACTTCTATTCAGTTTTAAACATACCACAAAGTGAACAACACAAATGAACAGACACTGGAGATATAGAAAAGTTCTTTAATTAAATTACCTACAAACACAGATGTTGTCAGGTTTTAAACTTCCAGGAATTTCACAAACGAGGACTTTACAGAAACACTTGGTTCTCTGAGTAGTCACCGACCTGCAGAGGCTTTACAGGGTTAACATGGTCTTGTACAAATGGTCCTTTAGGGGCTGACCTTTCTTCTAACAGTAGTCTTACTGAGTTCGTGGAATGATCCATATCCTAGTGGGATTTCTGTATAGCTTTGAAAGTTCGCTCCTTGCTTGGAATTCATACAGCATATTTTCTAAGAAACAACTGCTCCTTAGAAAAAAAGTAAATTTTGACAAGTTTTGCACAACTCTAAGGATTTTTATTCCTTCTTGTATTGGCTTTCTGGTCACTATTTGTAAACTATTTTCTATTTATTGTATGCATTCATATTTTGTCTCTGTTTTCAGAGACTGCCCATTCCTCTTTTATATTCTCTCCAAGGCAGCAGGTAATAGTATTGCTAGACTAGGGGTTAGAAACCTTGGAAGAATATTTGTAAAAATTCCTGCCTGTAAGCCAATATCAGCATGGTTCTGAGAATTTCTGACATTCACAATCTGCCTTTAAGACATATTGTCATTGTTTTTCTATGGCCCTTGGAAAGTTTTCAAGTCTTAGAACAACTGAAGATATGAACCAATAAAATTCAAAGTGTTCCTCGAGGCCTGTCATGTAATGTCACCTTACTTTCTCCTGACACTTCAGCAGAAATTCCAGTAGTTTTTTCCCACGTGCAGATCCAAGGATGGACTTCAGGGAGGCCAAACAGAAGCTGAGGTATTGGTCTCCTTTTTCTCATAATTTTGCTGTTAGGTCTCAGGATAGCCCATCTTTCTTGACAGCCTTCTCTTTTACTGTCTATATGCCGGATTTTGACTTCATGCATGTCTTGAACTCAGTCAGTATTCAATACAGAGTAGAACAAAGTGGTCTTTTCTCTCCTTTTCATTTATGTCTATTGCCTCCTGGCAAGATGTTATTTATGAAAATCTCCCAGCTGTCCAATGGCACCAGTTCTCACTAGACCTACTTCCCACAAGATGTGTCCCTGGTGTTGAACTGGTGAATTTTTCATATCTCGACAAAGAGTGTTTTGAAGACAAGAGCAAGTATACAGAGTCACAGCCCCAGGTGGCTTTTGCATACTGCATAATTCCAAATCCATAAGGTTCAAATTGTGATTATACATTTCACTTTCAGTCCTCTTCTCTCTATTTATAGGGTGTTTATAGGATTCTGATAAAGCATGAGGTATGATAAAGCCTTCCACATAATGGTATCCCCGTTTTCTCATCCAAAAATACTCATGTCATCCCCATGAAGTATCTTGTTAATTTGCTTAAAAATTTTAGCAGGTAAAGTAGTTTGGGAGCTTTGGTGTGCAATTAAATTAAATATTATTAATACTTATGTGATGCACTTGGACAGAATTCTCCTAGAATATTTGAAAAATATCACCAAGACAGAATTGGGGAACAGAAAACATCATGTCCTCCAAAAACTTTTATTGAAAACTCACTATAGTTTATATGTACTTATTTTAAAAAATACTTTGAATTACTGACTTAGTAACTGAGATTTATTATTCACAACAAAGTATAATCACTTTCAAGCTAGCATATCAGATTGTACTTGCATGCATACATTTGACACATGCTTATTTTGGTCACAAGAAACAATTTGAGCATGGACAATTCAGTGACAAAGACAGATTATTATAAATGCACGTTTATGACTGTTGCCTTTGGAATGTGTTAAAAATTTGCAGCTAGATCACATCTCAGATTATGTAATTTACTATTCCTCTTCCTGTATTAAAATTAACTCAGCTGACAAGTAGTATCCTGTTGAATATACTAAGTTGTGATTTTAATTAGCTGTTAAAGAATGATAAATTAAATATATCTCTATGCCCAATAGCAGATAAATACATCTCATGGACATTAATTAAAGTTCTAATGTTTTGTTTAAGACTATATTGCTTCTGTCGATCAGGCAGATCTGGCAAAAGGCAACTGAGGACAGCAGTAGCCAGCTCACCTCACCAGCATTTACACAAAATTAACAATTTGTTTACAAAAATAGATTGATTGCTTCCAAGACATTTTAGAGATAAAAAGTTATTATTTATTCTATTTAGAAGTTAGAGGAATGTTATTGCTCATAACACTAATGTAATAATAGTAATTCAGAGTTCATGATTAAACATCTTTATAAATAATAATAAAAAGCATGCTATTTTTTGTTAATTCAAAATTAAAGAGTACCAGCATCAATTCACTGCTCTGGGTACTTATCCTGTTCATTGGAAATAACTCTGCAAACAAAAAGAAATGTTTATAATGCATCTGTCTGTAAACAAATCCTCCTGAAAAACTTTAAAATATTATAAATTAAAATATTGTTGGCTACATGCCATGTTGGGGAACAAGGGTTTAAAACTGAAGTTCAAAGTCCTCCTACAAAATTTTCTTGATAGCCATTCTGCAGCTGAGAAATCCACCCAAATATGTCAACTATTTCAGCTGTTGTTTAACTGCAAACAAAAATCCTCTCATTCAAGCAGGTGTTAGACTATGTATAAATGTATATATTAAAGCAAATAAATTCAAATCCAGTGTTACAGAATTAGCAATCTAGTGAAAAAAGCTTATAATTAAATGTTCTTGTTTATTTTCAAATCATATTTACACATTTTTACAACATATTTACACATGTGTATTCTGGCGTTTATATATGTTTATATCTACATGGAGAAGACACTAAATGTCAGAGAAAGAAAATTAAAATAAAAAATTCACCATCTTCAAAATAATAACTCTGCATCTAAGAGAAAAAGCAGGTGATGTGAATTCTGAATTGTTGTGGACTGAAATACTGGACTGAAATAATTCAGTATTTCTTGGAAGAAGAACTACCTTATGAAAATAAATTGTTTCTCTCCGAGTTCCCTACAATATAGGAGGAAAACTGTTAATGTCTGAATAATAAATTCAATTTGCTTAAAAATATTTCTGATCAGCTTAATCTTTTGTGGCACTAAACTATTGCCATGGAAACTTGGATTTTCTTTTTCAGTATTTAATAGTATTCACACAAATACCATAGCATGATCTCAGCAATTAGGAAATAGGAACAAATGTTTTTCCTAGTAGACAATGAATTAATTTAAAGGAAAAGTATGTTAAATAACAATGTTCTAGTGGTCTAAAGCATCTTGTATCAAGAATGCAGTCTTTGTTGGATTTACTCTGGCTGGATGTTCAAGACTATGCTGCTTTTCCTTAAGAAAACATAGTCTGGAACCAAGTGTGAATATTAAAAATATCTGTTCCCTGAAATTTGGTGTTTCTTTTAAAAGAAAATAAATTTAATTAGGTATAAACTTATTGTCAATCAAAAGTGAAGTGTCAGTGAATTGATAAAGAATTATTTCAAAAAGGACTTCTTCATTCTTACCTCAGCCAGAAACCTCTTAAAACTAGATTCCTTATGGAAATAGCAACAGACATAGTACGATGGAAAGTAAATAGTTACACTGTTATAGCTGGAATAATTCTAAAAAACAGATCCTTATAGAAAACAATCAATAATTTAGCATTAAGGTGTGCTTGCTGCATTATACATATATTTGCACAGGAATTTGCTTAATTTTATTTAATCAACTATTTAAAAAGTAGCTTGTCAAGAACCTTGGAGTTAGGTCTTTCTAAAATTGTAGTGAAAAAACCTAAGAGAATCTTAACTTCTTAAAGAACTCCAGGTGGATATTGCCTTGGATCTGGCTAGGATGCAGTTAGCTTTCCACAGTCCTCATAGTGTTGTGCTTTGTATTAGTAGCTAGGAAGGTGTTGATGACACACCAGTGTGTTGGTTACTGCTGAGTTATGCTCCCACGGCATCAGGGCTCTCTCTCTAACATGCCCCTCACTCCCAAAGGCCTGGGGGTTGGTGAAAGGTTGGGAGCAGACATAACCAGGAAAACTGACCAAAGAGATATTCCATACCATATGATGTCATACTCAGCATTAACAGCTAAGAGAAAGGAGGACAGGGAAGGGGAGGATTTGTCCTTAAGGCGCTTGTCTTCCAGAACAACCGCTACATGTACTGGGGCCCCAGTTCCTGGGTAGTGTCTCAATATTGCCAGCTGGAAAGTAGAGAATCATAGAATAGAGTAATAGAATCATTAAGGTTGGAAAAGACCTAAAGGATCATCAAGTCCAACTGTCAACCCACACCACCTAACCCACTAAACCATGTCCCTAAGCACCACATCTACACGTCTCTTGAACCCCTCCAGGGATGGTGACTCCACCACTTCCCTGGGCAGCCTGTTCCAATGCCTGATCACTCTTTCAGGTTGCTTCTGTGTGCGGCCTTTACTTTCTCTTCACTAAACTGCCTTTATCTCAACCCACGAGTTTTTTTTTCATCTTATTTTCTTCCCCTCTGTCCTGCTGAGGAGGGGAGAGATAGAGCAGGGGCCAACCTACTACAAAGGCCATACTGTCCCCCCATTGTGTGCAGGGGCCAGGACATGCCACATAAGGCCACACTGTCCCACCCCTCCATCGAGTGCTTGAGCACAGGCCACACATACAAGGCTGCACTCGCCCAGCCCTGGCCCATGGCAGATGCTGTCTCTGCCCCTGCACGGTGAAGGGAAGCAGCAGCTGACACAGGGTCAAGGGGTCACTGCCCCTCACGGACCCAGGGAACATGACCAGTGTTGACTGTTGGCAGCAGCGTTCAGAGGCTGATGGTACACACTCCCCCTGCCTTCCGCCATGAGGCGGGATGGTGTGGGCTGAGGACACTGGCACACAGCTGGCCTTACCCTGCTGGAGCCCGGCATAGGCCCCCAGCAAACCTGCACAGAAGGACAAGCGCCAGTGGGAGCTGGAGGTGCTGTGGGCTGAGCTGGAGGGCACGTGTCTCTTAGCCCATGAGCTGCAGCACTGGGCCCCTCCTGGGCACTGGGGCCACCAGGAGATGGAGAGCTCCTGCTCTCCTGGGGGAGATAGGCCCTGGCAGCAGACAGCCTCCATGTTGAGCCTCGGTCTTGCTGGTGGTGCTACAGGAGAGACTCCCTGAAATCTGCAGCACTGGGCAGCAGATGACATGCCAGGCTGTGGTGGGTGCTCTGCTCCAGGTGCCAGAGCCTGCAGGGAAAGTCTTGGTGCTTCCTGGTAGACCCTACAGCCGGCTGCTGGAGCAGAATGTCAGCCTGCAGAGTGCCCTGCAAGATCTGGAGAGACAACATGGAGCCTTTGAGACGGAGAACCACTTGCTGAGAAGGAGAAGCTCTCCAGAAACATGAAAAGAGGCAGAGGTTCCAGGAGAAAAATTGCAAGATAGTTGTCCTCATCGAGGCACTGAAAGATGCAGGCATCTGGAGGAGACCATTGAGAACCTGATGAATATTCCAGTGCTGCTGCCCATCCAAAGCTTTGCTGAAGAACTAGGCATGAAATAATTTCCACAGCAGAGGGCTGGAAAAAGAAGAGAACCTGCTGGAGCTTTGCTGGCACAGGCCCAACTGGCTGCAGATGGTCAGTGTTCCTGTGGTGTGAGCACCCACAGTCAAGTGAGAAGTTAGAGGGTGGGGCTTATGGAGATGATGGATGAAAACAGCAAACTGGCTGACAAAAATTCTCACCTCTGTGGGCAGATGTATTGGGCAGAGAAGGTTCAGGCTGAAAGTGCTGATCTGAAGAGGCAACAGATGCAAGTGGCAGAGGAGCGAAATTCTGTTGTCCAAGCAATCAGCTCTCTTCAAACACTATTGGAAGATGCAGAGTGAAAACTGGACGTGAGACTCCACGTGGAGTCTCACTAGAAGAGGGTAGAGGGGCAGAATCACTTCCCTCAACATCAGACTTTGGAAAGTTGAGGTACCTATAGAACTTTTTCCAGGAAAACCACCTCAAACCTTATGTTCTCAGAAGAATTTCAGTGGATCAGATGCATAGAACTAGCAACGCTTCTTCAAAGCATCCTGGGACATATGGCATCCGATTTCTGCCTAGTTAATCTAGCCAGTTTCCATTTCTTTAGCAGAACAATGATACTAGAAATGTACTTTCAAATTTTTCAGTGAAATATTTATTATTATAATGGAAAGCAGACATGAAAATAAGCTCATCACAAAAAGGGAGAAGACATTTTGATTTTAATAAATTATTTTATATCACCTTTTACACTAATATTATTCTTCTACACATCAAGCAGCCAAGAAGATCAGTACAGATATGCTAATTCACAGAAGAGTGAACACATATTGGTGTGCTAAGGCCAATATTCTCATATCTGAGGATCATAAGTCAATGACCTACTCTCATAACCAGGCATTGCATTGAAACAATTCCCTGGGGTTTTAGATGTTTTTAAGTGGGTCTACAGTCTCAGGACTGGTCAGAGGTAGTTATGAGCAGAATACAAAAATGCAACTCTTTCTTGTGATACATTGTGGGTAATAATATGTAATATAAATGTGCTGAGGCCTTATACCCTTTATTAACCCCTTTTTAGTTAAGAGAACGAGGGAACGTGAGAACATATAAACTGCACGTCTGTTTAATGGGGTCTCATCAACCTTTTTTCCCCTTTTTTTTTCTGAACACCAACAGAAGACCACTTCTAATCATGTAGTTTACGTGACATGACTGAATAGAGCAGAAGGCCTCTATTGTGGATATCAGAAGACCTATTGTCATTGTCATGTTGTCCCCGTTGTGTCCCATCCCAGCTTCTTGTACTCCCCCAGCCTACTTGCTGGCGGGATGATATGAAAAACAGAAAAGTCCTTAACTCTGTGTAAGCACTGCTCAGCAGTAACTAAAACATCTCTGTGTTATCAACACTGTTTCCAGCACAAATCCAAAACATAGCCCCATACTATCTACTATGAAAAAAAATTACTCTATCCCAGACAAAACCAGCACACCTATGTATAACAATCTTTAGTTTGAATAATAAGCTTTTTGAAAAAAAAAAAAAAAAAGCTAAAGTCTGTTTAAGACTTCGTTTGTGTATCAAATTTAATGCCATCTGTATCCTGGGAGTCCAAGGAGTTAATTGTTACCACTGCCTTCAGTACCTGCAATATCTTTTCCATGGATGCTCACTTTCTGCCAAAATCCACCACATAATTCACCCACTTTACTGAATACTTTTCCAGAGTAACAATGTGAGGATTTGGTTAATACGGGTTCTACACGAACTGAAAAACTGCTGGTGATACACAATCACACAATATTTCTATTTCCTAAGTAACCTGGAGAAACTAAAATCTGGCTCTGGTTTTATACAGTCACACAAACACAAGCTTAAATGAGACCCTGCTTTCTAGAGTTTAAAATATCTAATTATAAAAATCATAATCAATTTGGAAATTGGCAGACTTCCAAAAGTTTTTTTGCTGTTATATCAAACAGAACAAAACTTTTTCTTCTCTGTATTCAGGAAGAGACTTACTTAGTAGTGATGGCAAGCTACTGATTCTTCTTTCTGGCTCACAGAACATCTGAACTCTACAAAAAATAACATATGACTTTTAAGGATTTTATGATCTAATTTTGTACAGATTTTTGACATCTACTACACTACATTAAAATATGTTTCATTGTAATTGGAATTTTATACATACATACTACCAGGGTATAAAATTTATACTAAAAGGAGTAATAGTCTTCATTTCATACCTACTGATTTTGATCTCACTGAGAAAAATTCACTCACTATTTTATTTGCTCATGGATTTAATCATTCATTTACTGGCAGTGCAGTTTAAACAAATTGAAATGAGATATTCAAACACATCTGTCTCAGATGATAATTTATAG
Source organism: Syrrhaptes paradoxus (assembly GCA_013400615.1). Lineage (NCBI taxonomy): Eukaryota > Metazoa > Chordata > Aves > Pterocliformes > Pteroclidae > Syrrhaptes > Syrrhaptes paradoxus. The sequence continues at coordinate 38,430 of VZTO01004047.1, forward strand.
TATTTCCGAATCTGGATGATTTGCTCTTTAATAGCTCTTTTCTCTTCATGAATTCTATATTTATGACACAAAGCTGATTTCATAGCACTCAAGAATAATGAGGTTAGTAAGAAATAATTTTTAAGGGTAGACAGCTTCTTACCTTTTAACAATGTTTTTTTGAGTTAATCTTATGGGTTTCATACAGTTGTGAAAGTAAAAGCTAAAAATGATGTCAAAGAACACAAAACTGGCTATGTAAACTCAGAGCTACACTAACAGGCCTATGCAGGCCTCTTTTGGGACACACATCACCCTTATAATAGATAGAGTTGATTGTTCAGCACCTTGCAAAACAAAATTTACAGCAAGTAGTGTTTTTCTTCTTCTTAGGATGTGAAGTCAAATTTATGAGTACTGTGTTCTTGTATTCCCACTCAAGACATCTCTACATTATATATTTTCTACAATATTCCTAGCCTTATTCTGTCATTTTGATTAAGTCCTTTGCTGAGTTGCATTACAGCAATGACAGAAGTTTCAGTCAAGAAAAAAGTTTCATTATTCTGGCTTCTGTAGAAACAGAAACAAAACACCTCCTTTCCAAAGCAACGTTTCATCATTTCTGCTGGCAATTATTTGTCACTTGCACTCTGTGGTCGTATTCTCCGCATTGAGGGCTATATCTCTTTTGTGATTTTTATACACATATTTTATTATATTTCATTAACTCATCGTATTTCTCCCTCTCTTTTGCTTCTAAGGGATTAGATCATAGCTCCATTCAGAATTCTCATTATTAATCTCAGATATATAACCTTGAACTTTACATTGTTACAATCCACCATACCCCTATTACTCCAGTTTCCAAGATATCTTTTTTCATCTTGCTACATATAGAAGATTCAAATTTGTGTCATCAATAACCCTCATTGTATTTTCATACATTGATCATCACTGAAAGTATTTTTCAATATGTTTCCAGAATTTCTTTTTTAGGACATCACTTGTAAACATCCAGACCATAAATTCTCCTTTTCAGGATCAGCAATAACTTCCAATATGCGGCAGGCATTTTATATATCCAACAGTTCTTGTATTAGATTGTGTTTTCAATACTTTCACACACATATACAAAAAAGGATCATGTAGCCTAATTATTTTATCAACATTTAGACAGATGATGTCTCATATTAATATTGTCAATAAATTAAATTTTTTAAGATAAAGTAATACTGTGGTTTGACGTATATACACTGAATAAGACCAGGTTGCATATCTCAATATCTTTTATATATTTCTTTTTATATATTTTCTTAGTATTAGTAGTATGTCTTGTTGAATATTTCTTTTACCTAAAATTACTGTGCTCTTTTTTTTCCGCTTTGTTCTTTTTAAGACTCAGATTCCGTGTCAAATGTCATGAGCTTGTTAATATATTACCATGAATCAGCTAAGCTATTAAAACTGGATACCTGCATACAAGGTAACTTTAATTCTGTGTTAAGAAAATTCAGATAAGCAAAGTCAGTTCTATTTGAATTTTCTGTGGCTTTAGGGGCATTTAATCAGAAGTAACTAGTAAATGCCACTTTTTTTTTTTTTAATAATAAGGCCATCCTATGAACTGAATAAGGTAAGTGTTTACAAACCATTCCTGGGGCCTTTTAGCAGCACTTTTCCACACCATCATTTATGAATTCTGAATAATCAGTATTTATGTCATCTCTTGAAGCTTAATATACTCAGCAGCAGCATTTGTGATGATGACATACTAGTACCATAATGAAACTTTTACCATTTAATTCTTTCTGATAGACCCTCTCTTTTCAGCCCAACTACTAACACAGAAATATTATGAGTCATCTGTATGTCTGTGTATTGCTTCCTTATAGCCTGCTCATTGGGGACCATATGAGGGGTTAATCCAGACCTTCTTATGTTTGAAAATAACTTCTCAAGTCATTCCACTTTTTTAATTGAAAGCATTGCTTAACGTGCTTTATTGAGATTTGCTGCTTCTCTTTCAGAGAAATACTACTGTAATGATTTCTTGGAAGACTTAAGCACCTTAATTTATGTAATGTTTCAGGAAAACATACATTTAGTGACTAAATAGAGCAACATCATTCAGAAGTAAATGGATGGTTAATAAACCATTTGATTTAACTCTCAAAAAATTTTAATTATATTTCCAAGTTAACCTTCATAAAAGTTGTCCCAGACTTTACTTGCACATTAAAAAATGACAGAACATTTTAATATGAAACAGTATATTAATGAAATATTATTAAAAGTGTTAGTACTTGAACTGTTAAATTCACAGTACATTAGGAAAAAAGAAAATACAAATTATTAAACTTCATAAAGCTTGTTATTTGTTCTAATTTTAATAAATTATACTAAGGCAACTATCAAATATAAACACATTAGATATATAAATACAGGTATGCAGAGAAAAAGACCCCCTACTTGTTCACCTTTTCTGTTGTAGCATTGGTAGCAAGAAGAACAGAGAAAAACAAGCAAGTTGCAGTCCACTTGAAATCAAATTAACAAACGTTTGGACAAAGGTATGATGGATTATGGATTACCTTACAATTCAGCTGAGAAAAATGGATAAATTTTAAAATGGGGAAAAGAGTGTGACTCTGCCCTAGTGAAATCAGTGCAGACTTCTGTTGACTTCAGTGGGATTAGAAGACTTTATCAGCTTTATTATAATAGAGTTTTGTCAGAAACTCTTCAGAAAAGAGGCAAATAGTTTTCTGTAACGAATAGTAAAAATAGTTACACATGGTCAGCCTTCATTTCAAAGTTAAGTTTTCAAATTAAAATTACTGGGAATAACAGAGAGTAAACAGTCAAAACATTTATTTTATTTTGCTTTTAGTCTCATTTCCTTCATCACCTTTGGTGGCACTGTAAAGCAAAGACTTCCGCTTTAAAAGAGAAGGAATAATTGGTAGAGAAGGTCTACTTCGAAGACTGAATGAATTAACATCTCAGAAAAAGCAAGAAGTATTATTAGTGAATAAAAAAATAAAAATCTTTATATGCTGGAATTTCCTTTATTCTTATTTTCAGAGTTTTCTTTACTTTGGTAAAACTCCTAACTATTCCATGCATTATAGTGTTTAGCAACCTTTTATATTGGTAGCAGAGGAAGTTTTCACCATTTAGACCACCTCATAACTGGAGTCTTAAAAAGGTCTTCACGGTGTTTGTATACATGTGAAACTATTGTGGAGTCATTTACATTTACATTGCTGGAGTATCAGTTTGTAGTGTCCCCAGAGAAGTCGTGAATAAAAATACTGTGCAAACTATAACAGAAATGAAGGGCACTAATGTAGTTAGAATTCTCAGTGTATTTCTAGTTAGGAATTTTTATGTTATTCCTGTTGGAATGAAAAGTAGGTGTTTGTATAAGGAGGGCACTCCATTTGGTTTCATTTTTCTTTATTCCTTTTTCTTCTACCACTTCCCACCAAAGTAAAGAAAACTCTGAAAAGATTAATCAGGAAACTGACTTTAAAATAAATCAATTTTAAAACCCAAACAAGCAAAAAACTATATTTTCCTTTTCCAGATAAAAATATCACAAAATAATGGTTTGCAAATCAACTCTGTCTTATTTCACTCTTCTGTAAAAGGACTGCCTTTGTTAATGCAGAGATGGGTTATGTTAGTCTCATTGACACCTTAGGCAATATTAGTAGAACTATATTCTCCAGCAAATTATTCCTTTTTCTAATTGACCTCACTATCGCAACTTTTGTATTAGTATGTAAATTAATATATCCTGTTTGAGTTTCAGGTTATTGCTCTTGCTTTTATCACCTTTAATAATCTTAAATAATTCCTCCCCATCTTCCCTGTTGCCACCTATTCAATTTTTATAGGCACTTATGTCATACTAACTAATCCATCCCTCCTCTTCTTCACCTTTTTTCTCACATCCCTCTTCCCTAACACCTCTCTGTAATTCCTACTAATGTTTTTGTCATATTATCTTAGTGTCCTAATAATAAATTTGCTAATCTTTTAAAAGAAAATGCACGATTAAAGAACAACGCTTCAAAGACATTACAATCGCAGTGCACAGAATACCTATAGATAGGAATTACTACTTTGAGCAGAAAAATTTTTTAAAGAAAGTTATTAATGGTTGAAAACAAACCTTGCTAACTCTTGCATCCTCACACGATGGGTGCAACCTCCCTGCTTCATCAGGGAACTGAGAGTCACCCCAGCAAAGGGAAGGGCAGCATCCCCTCTTGCTAGACACACAGGGGCCCAGACAAGGTGAGCAGAGCAGGGTTGGTGGCAGGAACAAGTCCTGTCAACAACCCAATAATCATGATACAAAAGTAAGGTGACAAAAAAGACTGGAAGTCAACCCAGGAAGTCCAATCAAGGAGGCAGAAGTGCTGGGGGACAAGCTGGCCAGAGGTCTACTTGTAGCACAGTGCAAGAGAATACTGGGGAAATGAGACACAGCTGAAATGGAGCCCCCCAGGCCCACATGGGTCCAGGTCCAGGTGAGGCTGTTCAGGGCTGTTAGGTCCTGTCACTGTGCTCAGGGTCCTGTTATTTTTTTTTATATCTGGTAGTTTAAAAAAAAAATGTTCTCACCTTACATACATTTGCACCATTTTCTAAAACTGAAGCTTCTTCTTGTTAACTTCTCTTAAACAATTATTCCAGAGAATAGACACTATAGCTGACATTCTGTTAAGATTAATGGATGCAATTCACATCACTACTGCTATTGCTTCATTTTTTTAACAGAAACTCAAAATATACATGATTCTCCAAATTCCATTCTGAGTTTAGATGTTAACTGTACAGACAAAAGTAATGATATGAAGTTCTCATGGAATAACTAGAATTAGAATAATTATTAAAGTAATTTTTTTTTGGCTGGGACCACTGTTGTGGGGGCAGTTTCAGCAGTTCTTGGCATTCTGCTCAGAAAAAAAAACAACAAACCAGAATGCTTCTGGGTCAGTTTATTTTCTAATCTGTGCTGGTACTACACCCCTTCCAATTTAAAATATTCTGTTCTATTCTATTCTATTCTATGAAACATGTTCACCTCTTATGTCCCAAAGTTCTGTGAGCTGGTCAAACAAAACAAGAAAATAGTTTTCTTGTTTGCATTTGAGGATCTTCATGCTTGAATTTCTTGCATGGAAGTTTGAAGAACCAGATGAATAATATTTGATTGGAACATCTGGTTAACAACAGTCTCCTGTTCCTGCTTATGTAGACACATGTTAATGACCAGCTAGAGTGCATGGAGTTCTGCCTGGGGAGCCAACCAAGAGCTTGTGGGTCAGGACTAAAGGGAGGGCAGGGACAGGTGACACCACAGTGGGGGTCTGCTACAGGCCACCCAACTTGGAAGACTGAGCAGATAAGGCCCTCTATCGACAGACAGGAGCAGCCTCACATTCACAAACCCTGATCCGCATGGAGGACTTTAACCACCCCAGCATCTGCTGGAGGGACAACACAGCAGGGCACAGGCAAAACAGAAGGTTCCTGGAATGTGTTGGCAATGAATAAGGAAAGAGCAACATGACATCATCTACCTAGACTTGTGCAGAGCACTTTGACGCCGTCCCGCATTACATCCTTGTCTCTAAATTGGAGAGACATGGATTTGATGGATGCACCACTCAGCAGATAAGGAATTGTCCAGATGGTCACACTCAAAGAGCTGTGGTCAACACATACCACAGCATGTCTCAGCTCCAGAGTTTGCTAAAGTTACCAAAGAGATTTCCTTTCCTCAGGAAGACAGGTTGTTATCAGTTGGCTTATTTATCAGTTTCATAACAGATAAATTACTTTTTCCCTCACTGCTTCTTGCCTGCATTCCATACTCACACGGCGCCATCTAAATTCACTGCCTGAGTCATGTCTTTGTTTGTGCTTTAAGATTGATTTGGAGAATATCTGTGAAAATACATAATGCTATTATCTGTTTCCTATTCCCAAATTTCTTGAAGCCAATTGATTTTTATTTCATTTACTTCACTGGTCATTGGGTGGGTTGCATGTTTCCAAAATCCATCTAGCTGTGATAAACAAGGTATATGACCTGTAATTTAAAAAGTCATTAAAAGGAAACCATGGACACCCACAGCGGAGTCTCTCTCTCATCCTGCAACAGGCATTGCACCACATTAAACAAGGGCTCTACCCAGCACCTCGCAAGAGGTGCTAGGCATCTTTAAAGTAGTAATCCCTTATCCAGGGAAGAATGTTAAAAATGGGAACAAGAGAAACATTGACCTCAATGACTGAGACAAAGGCCAAACTCTGCAATTGTAAAAAATATTTTGGAGAATTTGTAAAAAGATGGGTGGCAGCATTTAAAAGAATTTCTTTCAATGTGCAATGATATTTTGATAGTAGTATATAATCTAGGGAAGTTACTTGTGCATTTTGTTCTGAGGATATTTTAATATCTTTTTTGGTACAAGATTTTTCTGTCAAGTTTTAAAAAAAATCTGCAATGTCAGAATGCAAATCTCACTTGTTAGAACGTTGCAAGAATTCCTCCTGTGAGAAATCTGCTTACTGATTTTGTGTTAATTACTTGTACAAGGACAAAAGAAACAGATGTTTATTTGTGTTTACACCGTGTAATAGTAATTCCTTGATTCCAATAGAGACCAATGCCTGATGTGAAAAAGATTTTTCATTTGCTTAGTAATTAGATCTATGCTGGAAAACTAATACATTAAAAGCCTAGTATTGAAAGCAATGAATATGTTACTTGGGATATTCAGAAGTTTTTATTAAAGTATGTTCAGTAAAGGCCTTGCATCTTTCTGGATTGTTCGTTGCCTGTGATTTTTGAAGTAATGAATCTCTTTTTGACCTATATGTACAAGAGTATACAATAGAGCTGATGAATGAACTGATCACACACTAGTTATGAGGACAGTAAGAGGCTAATCTCCCTTCTTGAGTGCAAAAAATAATAAATTTAAGGACATAAAAAGATGCTGTTTATAAATAATATTTAAACACTATTTAGTATATTTCTTCTTTATAAATATCTTAAAAATTAATTAGTATATGAACTTTAGTGTGACATAAGTATTCCTTGATTGTGAATTTTACTGTTTTGAAATGAAATTTAAAAAACTTCATTCAGACTGAAACAACTACAGAAAGGATGACGGTGACTAAGCCATTGCTGGTTTTACTTCATCAATATCACTAACGTATTATTTCTATAGCTTTTACAGTATCACTATATTCTCTGTGTTGTTTTTGCCCAAAGCATAAAATTTCGCTGCTTATTTGAGATAACCGCCCGACTGGATGCGTTCCTGTGTGATCTGATCTAGGTGTTCCTGCTCCGGCAGGGAGATTGGACTAGATGATCTTTCGAGGTCCCTTCCAATCCCTAACATTCTGTGATTCTTCTCTATTTTCTGAATATTCAGCATCATCAAAACTGTACTTTTTTTTCTCCATGCATAGTTTCTGATACAAATTGTTATTAATGTAATTTGGCTTTCACAATCATTATATAATCAGATTAAGGATACAGCCTTTTATGTAAATGAATTAGCAAGTGAAATATGAAACATAAGAATCTTATTTTTTCTTGATTGCCTCTCCTATTAGAAAATCTTTCTTAGGAATCTACAGTCTTCAGTCCTCTTCAGTTCTTTTCTTTTGTGCAATGACAAGAGCGATGAGAGTCCAGAAGTTGTGTTGAAAGCCTTGGTCCTGGATGAAACATCCCTATGGTTTCCCTAAAAGGAAAGCCTCATGGTATGGAGATCCATGCCTTTATGGAAGAGTGAGAATGAGAGTTGGTTTATTCCTCTCTTAACTTGCCATTTCTCTCCTTCCTGCACTCTGAGGAGAAGTACAACAAACAAAGCTGCGGTGTTCATACACTGGTGGAGTTTGCAGTCCTGAGGGACATGGGTCAGGGGAAGAGCAAAGTCAGGACCCTGAATTTTAGGAAAGAAAACTTGTAGCTGTTCTAGGAGTTAGTCAATAGGACGCCCTGGGAGACTGCCCTCAGGGACAAAGGAGTAGAACGGATCTGGCAGATCTTTAAGGACACTTTCCATAGAGCACAAGAGCTCTTAAACCCCATGTGTAACAAATCAGGAAAAGGAGGTAAGAGATCTGTATGGATGAGTCAAGACCTGTTGGTCAAACTAAAGGGCAAGAAAGAAATGTACATGGTGTGGAAGCAGGGACAGGTATCCTCAGAAGACTACAGGGATGCTGTCCGGTTATGTAGGACCATATGGGGTCAGGAATGCCAAGGTGCAGCTAGAGCTGAACTTGGCAAGGGACACAAAGAATAATAAAAAGGGCTTCTATGGGTATGTCAGCCAGAAAAGAAAGGTCAAAGAAAGTGTACCCCTCCAATGAACACAACTGGCAAATTGGTAACAGCAGACAAGGAGAAGGCTGAGGTACCCAACAACTTTTTTGTCTCAGTCTTCACTGGCAATCTCCCTTCCCACACCTCACAAGTAAAGGGATCTCAAGACAGGGAGTGGAAGAGCAAAGTTCCTTCCACTGGAAGAGAAGATCAGGTTCCAGACTGCTTGAGGAAACTGAATGTGTGTAAGTCTATGGGACCTGATGAGATGCATCCCAGAGTCCTGAGGGAATTGGCTGGTGTAGTTGCCAAGCCACTCTCCATGATATCTGAAAAGTCATGGCAGTCAGGTGAAGTTCACGGTGACTGGAAAAAGGGAAACATTGCACCTAACCTCTGTTCCTGGAAAGATCACAGAACAGATCCTCATAGAAGCTATGCTACAGCACATGGAGGACAGGGAGGTGATTCGAGACAACCAGTGTGGCTTCACAAAGGGCAAGTCTTGCCTGACCAACCTAGTGGCCCTCTGTGATGGAGTGAGTACATCAGTGGACAAGGCAGAGCTACATATCATCTATCTGTATTTCTGCAAGGCCTTTGACACAGTCCACCACAGCATCCTTCTCTATAAATTGGAGGGATATGGATTTGTTGAGTGGACTGTTCAGTGGATGAGGACTGAGTGGGTTGGTCACATCCAGAAAGCAGTGGTCAATGGCTCAGTGTCCAGATGGAGATCAGTGACGAGTGATGTCCCTCGGGAGTCTGTATTGGGACCAGTGCTGTTTAATATCTTCATCAATTACAGAGACAGTGAGATTGAGTGCACCCTCAGAAAGTTTACAGACAACACAAAGGTGAGTGGTGTGGTTGGCATGCCTGAGGGACAAGATGCCATCCAGAGGGATGCCTGAGGGACAAGATGCCATCCAGAGGGATGATCATCTATTATGATAAGTGTGGTGAAACAATGAAACAGGTTGCCTAGAGAGACAGTGGATACCTCATCCCTGGAAACATTCAAGATTAGGTTGGACGGGACTTTGGGTAACCTGGTGTTGTTGAAGGTGTCCCTGTTTGTTGCAGAGGTGGTTGGACCAGATGACCTTTAAAGTTTGCTTCCAGCCCCAAATATCCTATTATTCTATGATGCTATGATTCTAAACAGCATTCCTGGGAGCTGCTGGTTGACTTTCTACGTTCATGAACTTTCACTACGAATATGGGGTTTTGTGGAGAAATAGATTATCTGTGTTCAGAAAGATGTAATTCAAAAAATTTGCCTTACACTCAAGATTCAGTGACTAACACATGCCATACGAATATTTAATTATTTAAATTTCTCTCTCTTATTATCTTATATTATTCTGATGTGTATTGAAAACCTTTGATCATCAAGGTCATTGCTAATTACCCATATGCGAAAAGTTGGAAATTAGCTGTCAGTTGGACATCTATTTTTGAAGAAATAATTTTTAGAAAAATACTTTTCCACAAAACATTCCGATAAGATGGGAGAAGTCAAGAAAAATATATTTCAAGCAATGCTGAAAGTCACTAGGGGACGTTGCTACTAGTCACTTTATATTTCTATCAAAGTCACTGTTCAATTCTCTCTAGTAAGATGCTTCAGCTCAGCTTAGTAGAAAAACATCATTAGTCTTTTCTGACAGTTTGCTAACAATTAAAACTTTTTTTTACTGTCTTCAGCATCTTCTTTCCTGTATAATCCCTAAAGATTTCCCACCAACAATAGATGTTACTAAGTAAAAGGCTGTATGCAAAATTTAAGGTCTGTTCTGACCTAGAAGGAAAAAAACCCCAAATTTTAAATATGCAATAGTTTAAAAAAATGAACTCAGAATGAAGTTATTGAGTAAATGTTATTTAATATATTCAAGAAATAACACTCTTTAAAAATTTTTTTAGCACAAGATTTCAATCTCTTTGAATACTTTTTCCTCCTGTGCATACTCTACTCTTTTCTTATGTCCTCTATGTGAAAATACACAAGTAATGAAATAACAAACCGTTGTACACTGGTTTTTTTTTCTGGTTAACAGAACTATATTCAAAATTGTCTTGTTTTCTGAACATGTTCTCTTTATTAACTTTTTAACTAACACAAATTAACTTAGAGAGACGCTTTCAACTTTTGATGTGAGACACATCAAGGTATGCCCTACCATAGAGCAAAACAAAGCCTACTGAGAGTTTATTTGCTTTGTTTATTTAATGATCACAGACTTACTAACTGTGGTCTACAGATCTCCAGAATTTCTGAGGAAAAAAAAATAAAATTACATCTCTAAACTACTCAACTATACTTACTGAAAGACTAGTATACTGGTTTTGGCAGTAGTATTTATCTGGCAGTACAAGACTAAGAAATAAAATCACATCTAAGACACTTCCCCAGAGACATTGTTCTTACATTCAGGATTCAAGCATATCTTGAAGTAGTAGTAGGCAGTAGTTACTCCTACCACACAGCTCAAAAAACAAAGTCCCAGGATGCATGCACGTCTTGTCTTTCAGAAGTGAAATTTCTAATGAGCAAATCGCTTCTACTGCATTTCAGTCTGTAGTGTTATGGCATCCAGTGAATGAAATAGATGTAGAAGAAAACATTACCAAAAAAAATCCAGATTGATATGGTGCAACATGAATGATGAGCTAGGAAAGTTCTTTATTGTATTTTATCTTTCATATTTCTTTTATGAATAGAGAAAATACTAAGATTCACAAAGGAATTAATAATATCTCCAGGCTTTGCTTTTCAAAATGTATCTTGAGAATCTTAAAGAGGCCAGATATTGAAATTAATTCTTGTTTGATCCACCTCATGATATGTGCCATTTGTCATTGCTGACAGGCTCGGTGCTGGCACTGGACTTAGCATTTTAAAAAATAGGACATTGTTTAGATTAAGGTCCCAATGTGACAGACATGAATGTTGACAAACATTCTTGAAAATTTAGGTACGCTGCAACCATGTTAATTATTAAAGTAGAATGACCATTCCCACTGGAATGAGAAATGTTTCTTCAGTATAATTACATGTTCCTGCACACTAAAACAGTTTGAAAAAAATGTGAATTAGAGTAGAAAAAAATGAAACTACCCTGTGGATTGTTCAAAAATTAACTCTGAAATAAAGCACTGTTCCTGTAAACTTCTGAGTATTTCTGCAGAAGTACTGAGTCTCCTTAAATCCGCTTCATTCCAATAGAAGCTACGAGTTACCTGGGAGGTGTTCAGCACCTTGAAGGATTAGGCTTTTGAGAAATGTTTTAGAGGCAAATTCTGCTCTTCAACCTATATTTTCCCAGCCCACAATTCTTTACATCTCACGACTAGGTGACCTTGCATGGTAATGACTGCTGAACTGAATAGACATCTGCAATTTTTGAAAGTAATCGCAGCTTCTGCTTTAGTGGCTCCGTGCTGCTTTCAACAATTTATGAACAATAGCTGATGATGGCTAAATAATTAATTCAATTGAAAGAAATTAAAATCTCTGAATAGATGTCATATTGTTAGGAAAATTAAAATGTCGGAAAAGGTAAAAAAGAAGGAAATGAAGACACCTTGTTCTATTTAAAACCATAGTTTCCCACTTCTGTGTAAAAGATGACGGAAAGACATTGGAAAATCGTGATGCCCTAGCTTCTTTCAATAGATATAGTGAGGGTTTTTTTCCACTTCTTGGTCCCTGCTCCCTGAGTCAAAAAGACATCTATGTCTATCTTGTGCTAAGTTAGTCTGAATTAACTCCTGTTAGTTGTTGGCTTTTATTTCAGTGTTTTATTGTTAATTCCTTTTATTGACATTTCTTGAGGAAAACACAACTATGTTTAAGAAAAGACTTAGCTGCAAGTGTTTATTTACCATAAAACGTCTAAATGGCCCTCAGTTTATAAAGAGTCAGCATAGATGTGACCTCACTGTAATTTAAGGTATTTTCAAAATTCCTGTTTATTTCAATTAAAATAATTTTAAGTAACCTATTGAAAGAAAATCTGAAGAGCAAATTCTATTCTGTGGACTGATGTGACGCATATGACAAAAAAAAAAAAAAAAAAAAAAAAAATAAGAAANAGCAGAACAGATAACAGCTGCTACATACAAGAGACTTGGGCCCAGAAGACTTTTTAAAGAAATGTGAGATTGCATTTATGCCACTGCACAATGTACACTGATTTTCATTAACACTAGGACCATTTCATGATGGGTAGACAACATAGAAGAAAGTGCAAATGAAAATTGCTGCCATTTAAAAGACTTTTTCTATGAAAAAGCAGCTGCATAATAACATCTATTGTCCTCCCCTAAACAAAATAATATAGTGTCACTCTGACAGACAGAATATTGGGCTAGATGGGCCAGCAGTCTGACTCTGAACATTTCTTGTGGATTACAATGGAGTAAGTAAGATCCATACTCTTCAGCTTATTGCCAGAAGGATAGCAGACATATATTTGCTGGATGAGAGATGGTAAATAAAACTCAGAGCAGAGAAATGCAATGTTAGCAAAAATATTAGAAAGAAATAAATGTTAAAACTGAGAAAAAGTGACTATAAAATGAATCATGAAAGGGACCATCTCACATAAGTGAGAATTTGTTAATGTTGGTTCATCTAATATAATCAGATATGCTAAATTACAACAAGCTGGAAATGAGCAATAGGTAAATGTGTATTTCTTTTTCAATTATCAAATATCTAAAGAAAAAAAGCTTACAGGGGAAGTTATTAATCTGTATTTTAAATATAATCATAATTATTCATTAAATGTTTTCAAAAGCTATGAATGAGAAAAAATGGCCTGAAAAATATCTAAACTTAAATTAGGCTCAAAGCTTTCCTGAAAAGGCTGTTGCCCTTTTCTCTTAGCAGATTTCATTGCCATTTAAAATGCACCATTTCTAGAACAAAAATGAAGGAAAGTTACATACTTCAGTGCCTCCAGGGTTTGTGCTTTTTCTCTCACTATAAATTTCTTACTCATGTCTTCCTACCCTTCAATGTTTAATCTTTCTTTTAAGTAATGACCACTACCATGCTACTTGCTACTCCCCCTCTCCCTCAGTTAAGAGTCTTTTCTTGCTTTTCCAAGTTTGCATAACTTTGCCTATTACATAAAAGACACAGGTGAGATAGCAGGAGCATAAGTTGAACAGAAAAATTATTTCCTAAAACTAGGACTTTAAAAATTGTGCCATCCTCTACTGGTGAAAATAAAGCACCACTACCTTCCAAATTAAACCCCTAGTAGATTTCCTAGTACAGGTCCTGTAGGTTTCATAGGGAACTATTACTTTTTAAAAACTGACCAACATAGTTGCAATTTCTTTTCATCTAGCTCAGTGATAGCAACAAAAAAAATACTTTGTTGTACAGAAAACTGTCTGAAAAGGATGATGTGCCTCCAGCTTTTCCACCACAGAAAAAAAAAATTGCCAACCCACTTTGTTGTAGAAATATATAAACACATCCAAAATTCATTTTTTTTTCTGGTTACACTACAGAGAATTGACTTTTCTCTGACATCTGGAACTAATGCTCAGATTTCCCAGAACTCAAACCCTCTGTAGTTACTGGAGGTACCAACTACCCACAACAAAGATATCTATTTGATCTCTCATGAACTTTGTTTAAGAGTAGCAGCAAAACTGCATTTTTCATTAATGTTGATTACTAGTTCTTCTAGTTAACTTGTAAACATCCACTCATTACTGAAATGCCTATTTGAGGTGCACGCTTGCAGTGATGCTCTGCCCAGAGGCTTACTTATGAAGAAAAAAACTCTAAAATTTGTTTCTACTGAAAATAGGCACAGATACCCTCTGAAGTATCTGAATTCAAGAAAAGTTATTTAAAAAACTAAATTAACACTAAAACCTGTATTTGCCCTCTAAATCTCAAGGTGACCAGGGATACCCTGGAGTGACACTATACCTATTCTGCTTTGAGAAATAAATTCTCTTCCATCACTTCCCCCTAGCTATGCAGCAGATTCAGCTCTTCTCTATTTATACTTGCTTCCTTCATGGTTGTATAGAACGCCTTGTTATCTTTTTCAATGTATTTGTTATCAGTGGTAGTTGCCTCAGATGCACAACGTTCTCTTCACCTGTGCAAATTCAGTGTCAGCTTGAGGTCAAGTTGACATACACACACACACACACGTGTCAGAAGTGTAACTGAACTCTGCATCCACATTTAAAATTTCTCCTGACTTCTGGGACAGAGTCTGACAAATCATATTTAAAAGAAGATAGCTCCAAGCTCAGTAGTTTGTTCATCAATTTAGATTCAGTTTTGAAGGTAGACAGGACACTATTCTTGAAATACCTATGAGGAAACTAGACCTGGATAGCTATTTTGAGTTAATATGATTCAACAATTGCCTCTTCAAAATGTCACTTAAAGTATCTGCCCATTCATCTGAAGTCTGCTTAATGCAAAAAGCAAAATAAAAAAACGACTTGAACAAACATTTTGAAACTCAGCCTAAAGTCAGGCCTATATTTAGATTCTTAGCCACATGGGACGATTTTTTCCAAAAACTGGCCACTGAGTTTCTCGGGGAAATCAATGTGACTTGCAGATAATCAGCTATCTAAAATACTCAGGCCAAATTTTAAATGTCTTCAGTACTTCACCTTTGTAAGTTTAACATTGCTAGTAAAGAGAAGATTTTATCAAAGACATGAAAAAAATTATTTATTTAAATTTTTCAGATTAACTTATTGCAAAATAGTATTCTTTACTTTTTGTTAATTTTTTGTTAATTTTAGTGTTTCTTTTGTATTTTTATGTTTGTGTTTTTATTGTCCATGAATATGTACTAAGAGATTAAAGAGAATGAGTAAAACACTTTCTCAAACCCTATCTCTTTTCATCTAGCCGTTGACTTCCAAATATCCAAGATTTTATCATGGAAGCCCAGCACTTAAGTTGGAAAATACATCCTGCTGCCACCTGTAATTTCTTCTGGGAGTAAAGTATCTCATTTGCCTTGGCAGAGGTTTGAGAAAACATTTCAAATTGCTGACCTTGCAGCATAACTACTCTACTTTCTTCATGTTTAAGGCTCGTAACAGAGTACAAAGTCTTATCTCTCATCAATTGATCCTTGTCTCTGTTTTCACTATCATCCCTTTATTCATTTGCCTGTTTATTTTTTAAGGTTATCTATTTTTTACCCAGAATACTTCAACACTGGAGGAGTTAATCTGCTGTTCACTTGCATTTTTCTCTTAGAATTGTTTATTTACACAACCCAGTAAGAACTAAAACAATATAATGACAAGAATGTTGAGGATATTTCTACATCATGTTAATGTCTTATTATTTCCTTGTACTTCCCCACCAGTCCATCTAGTCTCATTGTTTACTTCTCTTTCGAGTTTAAGGCAGAATTTTTTTTTCAGATATGGGTAGCTCATGTAAGAAAATAGTCCTAAGCTACATTAATTGTTCTAAATAGTGTGAGCATCTGAAAAACAAATGTTACTGAAAGTCATAATGGATACAGGATACTCACTTTCATTAGGAGAAAAAAAAAGGTTGTGTTTTGTTTTTTTTTCTCAAGTTCACTAACTTACAGCAAAATTCTACTATTAGAAACAAATAGTAAACCAGATAGTTTTCATCTCAAGTCAAAGTCTGAAGGAACTAAATTGAAGGAGCTAAATTGAAGACTCACTTTTAGTCTGTCTTGGTATATGGAAGAAATCTGAAAATGGCCTTTTTTGTTTGTTTTGTTTTTTGTTAGTCAACAAAAGAGAGGACATGACCAATAACTTTTGTAAGCTGGCAGAACCTACTCAAATTTGCTGGCCTTTCAACATATGCTATAGAAAGGTTCAATGACATTTCATACACATAAGAAAAGACTGAAAAGAGCACTAGCACTGTGTAGTATGTACCCTAGAAAAACTTCCATTCCTTGTGATTTTAATTTTATGATGATTAGCATGTGACAGTAATCTTTTTTTTAAAAAAAAAGCAGCACAAATCTTTGATTACATTAAATAATGTTCAGAACTTTTTTTTACATTTTTTCAAATCCAAGGTTAATACTAGACTTAAAATGACCAAATGGAGGATTGACTCAAGCTTTACATTTTAGACATTAAAATTTAAATGTTCTCTCTTAAAGATTTGAACTTATTTTAGTTTACTAATTTCCTCAGTCAAATGTAACATAACAGATTGCTGCAAAAAAAAAAAAAGGATTTTCAAGATGTTTGCACATGTTTCTTAATTTTTATTATTTATTGAATTTTAAAATATTTTCTAAGGTGAAATAATGCAAGGACAAATTAATGTTAAAACATGTTCTAGAAAACACAAAGGATGTAAAGAACCTTGCAAACCGAGTATTATAAACAAGGAAAGAAGGAAACAAAGAGCAGAACATGGGAACAGATGGACAGAATTAAATTCTGGGGAGGACTTTTGTTTTTTGGGTTTTTTTTACAAGCCAATCTGTCTGAGAACATGTCTAATCCACAGGCTGCCAGAATGTGGTAGATTGTGTTCAAACTCTGATTGTAGAAGAAAGAATAATTTTTTCTGAAAGGTTTATTTTGTAACCTCTGCAATGGAAGGAACATCTGTGTGTGATAGAAAAGATTATTGTAAAACCATTATGTGATCTATCCATTTATACGAGATGACTCTTTCCCTATAATTAAGATTAACTTACAATTATATGTCATGCCAAATTAATACAAATTAAAATACAAGCACCAAAAAGAGACCAAGACATGTGGAACACACACATTATTGACCCAAAAAAGACAAATATTTATTGATATAGTCAATCCACACAAATGAAGAAGTCATTGATATGTTAATGTGATTAAATTCATCCCTGATCACTGGCATCAGTACATTTGTTTGCATTTATAAATGGAATAATATGTTTACCTAAATAATAGTATTATCATATCAGTTCTCTGATGATATGTCAAAAGCAAAAGTACAGATAATGTGTGTTTACAGCTCCTTTAGCTATAGGAAATGGGAAAAAAAAAAAAAGAAAAAAAATTATCTGTCTCAGAAATTCCCACAGCTAATACTGCAAAGGGACCTTGGTGTCTTACTGGCTTGTGAAACTCATCAGAGTTTAGACTTTTCATGCATCTCACAGAGAGTTATTCTTCTAAAAACCCCACTGATACAGAAAGATGAGCATGTTGTGTTAGTTACGACTTTGAGCAAAATCAATAGTGACAGACACCTGGAAAAATTGCTTATGGCCAATGGTACATAGGCTTAGATGATAGTTGAACGGTGTTCGGCAGAGCTCATCAGTGCCAAAATATCTGATGCAAACATCTTGGTCTCACTGGGAGTATATTTGCATTAATTAATGAGAACAAGTAGTGTTGGAATGAGAAAATCTGAGGTTTTCAGAAGTGCCTACAGTCTTGGGGATACTTTCATTGAAAATAATGCATTATCAGTTACTTTTTTACCCTGTTAAAGGGTATGTTGCAAAGAGGGCTGACAAGGACACATGGTACAACACATCCCAATTCATTGAGCAGTATGTTGAACCGGGAATTCCAAACTGCATAGTTGCATTAGAGCAGTATGGCATCAATAAAGAATACGCTTTACATGTCCACAAAGCTAACCAGCCTAAGCAGTGAGCAGACATGATACGGCTATATTGCTCCAGTCACAGAACTACACACATTATGATTAACTCTTGTGTCTCTGTCCTTTTCTAAGTACTGTAAAAATCCCCTTAAACAGCCTTGAAAAATCCCACCTTACAATGCAGTTCTTTAAAAATGACAGAAGAAAGATCTTAATGTATATATACTTCTCCACCCTTTTGATGTGACAAACCTTCTCAGAGGTTTATACAATACTGTATAGTGTGTCACTGTCTAGGCAACCATTAATTACACAAAAACTTTAGGCTTAAATCCATATAATTAGCTCTATAACTATTTTAAAGTCTTGGAAGCTGAAACTTTTTAGTACAATTAGTATAAGTACTAGCAATCATAATTACAATACAATTTGTCAAATCTCCAGTCTTTGTGTTGCAACTGAGAAGACTGAATGGATTTGCTTTCATCACATGGCTTGTATGGATGGAAAATTGAGAAAAGATAAACAAAGTTCACAAGTAATTTTGTACAGATGGGAGCCAAAAGATAGAGTAATGATTGTCATCTAGTAGTGGATGTTAAAAAGTGCTTTCCAGCACTAGGAAAAGAGATAAAATACACTATTATTCATTTATTTGAAAAGTGATCTGAAATTGTAAATGCTTTTAACTTTCAACTGAGACATTTTATATGAATCTGAGTGTTTAGAACTTAAAACTGAATCTTTTTTATACATAGGTCTAGGCAACTTTCATCTGACAAGTAAGTTCTCGGACAGATATAAGAATTTTTCCTAATAGATGCATCCTGAGATTCCAGGTACACTCACAGGGTGAAACCCCGACTACTGTCTTCTTTGGGAAGAGGAATAAGGCTCAGGGAAATGAGGAAAGAAAAAGACAAAGGGAGAGAAAATGAGAGAAGGGGAGGGGGTCTTTCTGAGAGTATTAGTGGCAGTAGTCTCTGTAGCTTTGCTTTCACTTTGTCTGATTACCTTTTCTGAGAATTCTTATTAGTTTGAATTTCTATCTTAATTTAACCAGCTGTGAAACGCGTGATTTTAATTAATAGAATAACTAGGTATTCCTTGGCCATGACTGTGAGTATCAATAACTTGGGGTACTAAGAAACTGAACACATATCTGACTGCTCCCTCATAGCTTTCAAGGTCAGCAAAATGTAACTACACTGGGGCTTTATTTCCACACCCCCGGGCTAAATGTGACCACCACCACTGGAATCGGGGTGCTGGTGGGGAAGTGTCGCCTGCACAGAACGGGAACTGGCACAGGTGAGGAACCAGGGGGTGAACAAGGGCAGGACACCCATCTCCAGTGCTATTAAAGGACAGCGACTGCAGTGCTGTTAAAGACCCTAGAGCAGGCTGAGGCATCCCTGGCAATGCTCACAGGATTGGTACTGGTGCAAGAGCATACAAGGAATTGGTTCACCATGCATCTCTGCATCAGGACACATGGCACAAAACTGAGAATAACAGGCAGGCTAAGCAACAACAGGAGGTAAACTAAGACACACCTGAATTATTGAGCAGGTACAGTTGAAGAACTAGTCCAAAATATGAGTGGGACTGGCATCCAGAATGCCAATTCCATGTAAAATAAGGAAGAAGAAAAACTGTAGTTACCTTTGGACCTGTATTTTCATTTGTGACT
The DNA here is from genome assembly GCA_013400615.1 of Syrrhaptes paradoxus. Taxonomy (NCBI): domain Eukaryota; kingdom Metazoa; phylum Chordata; class Aves; order Pterocliformes; family Pteroclidae; genus Syrrhaptes; species Syrrhaptes paradoxus. Next base: position 58,104 of record VZTO01004047.1, read on the forward strand.
ACAATTGCAGAACTAAGGAAAAGCTGTTAGTTGTGAAGAAACCTACAGTCAAACAGAAGGAATAAAGAACTGAAAGCAGAGAACAGCCAGATGTCTCAGTCTTTAAATGTGAATTGACTTTTGGGGATTGTCCTGAAAAAAAATGAGGAAATCTTTGAATTACAACAGAGTAAAGATAATGAACTCAACAGGAGACTATAAATCAGAAAACAGAGCAAAACAAGAGGGAGGTAATATATGCATCACTCACCCTAAATTATTCAATATCCAGGTAGATAGATAACCCCACGCATATCAGTCCTGGGTTACTGTGATAAGTCATCTCCATTTTGTTCAATATTTATTGCATAAAAATTAGAGACCACCTTTATTACTGTAGGCATCCTAATGCACACAGTTAGTGCCCTGTTGATGAATCTGTATTAAACTCAGTTTAAAACACTTCTTTCAAAAATACTTTTTCTCATGGTGTAAGCATGGCTTCCATTTTCTCTTTGAAGCATTGGATCCAACCATTTTAACACAGGTTTGAATAAGCCCCATTTCTGAAGAGATGTAGGTCATAATGTGAAAGAGACCTGGCTTTATTTATCCCTAAAAAATACCACAACATCTACTGGTAATTACTTTCTGTTTGTCCTCAATGGATTTTGTGTTGCAGAAGTTTATCACCTATGTGTGTGTAAGTGCATAGGCTGGAAATGTACATATGTAGCAGTAAATTTAAAAACTCATATTCACTCAAGTGAAAAACAGAATATAAAACAAGACAAAACTTCTGCCTTTGCTTTCCTGACTCACACAAAGAAGCCATTTTTTTTTTTTTCAGTTTCTTTGAAAAGCCTTGGGCTTGACAAGAAAGAAAAACGGAAATGCATGTTTTGGCCGTATTATCAGCTTGTATAAATGAGCACTATTATGTAAGCTTTAATGGAGAGACTCTGTCACATGCTGGTTGAAGATGTGTCCTGCTTACAGTAATTTCAAGCATTTGTCAGGCTGTCAAACACAGAGGTGATTACAGCCCTGATGTCTTGTCTTGTATCATGTCACTGAGAACTGCAGAAGGGAAAAGCACATTATTCAGCTTCCTGCAGCACCACCAGTTCTCCTTGGCTCCCTGCATCTGATCTCAGAGTTCAAAAGTCAGAAGAAAAGTATGCTGCTGTGACAGCTTTGTGTTTAGAAACAGGAGTTAAAACGTGCCCTTCTCTCTCATAAATCCAGAGCTGATTTTAACAACACTTGCAGCAGAGAGCCAGTGTGACCATTATTATTTAACGTGTTACTTAAATACCAAATTTGTTGAAAAGAGAAACAAATATTAGAAATTGAATGTGTTTTAATATTTTCAAAGGCCTGAACACGAAGCTACACTCACACACATCTCCCATGCATTTGTGATTAACAACGTTTTTCTCACTGCAGTATTCCACATACGAAAAGAAAAAAAAAACACCAAAAAACCCAAACAAACAAACAAAAAACCCAAAGAAGTAAAAGAGATGGAAACAGAGAAAGGAAGAATTTGGTCCAGAGGGTGATTCCCCAGAGGGATATCCAAAGCTCTTGTTTTGTTGTTCTGATTCCTGGTGCAGAAGGGAGGGTGGACAACTGAGAAATTCAGAAATCTATAAATGAATGTGGCAGAGTCAGGGAGGACTGCAGAGATGCAGTTCTTGCTCCCAGAGTTGTGTTGTGTTCCTATTAAATAAATATTTTATTAAAAAATAATAAATACAGATATATATGAACATAGGAACTAAAATCTGTCTGCTTGTTAAGGTCTGACTGTCCAAGCTGACAGGTTACAAAGTCACTAAGCTACTTCTTGCTTTTTCTGTATTCCAGGTTCATTAGAATCACACACTTCTACAGTATTAGACTATCATCCAATTCATCAGAAAGATGCAACATCTCTTCTACGTCTTAAAGTCTGCGTTGAACTACTGAAGACATAATCCTGGAAAATGAGAGATGAAACACTGAATCTTGAAAGTTTAAAAGGAAATTAATGACAAAACATATTGAGGTAAATATTATTGCATGGCTTTTCCTTGCAAAGTTTTTTTTTTCAACCATGTTAATTTTATTTAATTGATCATATGTTTTATATTTCATGGTGTATCAGGGACAAGACTACAAGTACGGAGAGAACTTTCAGCTCAAAAGTCAGTTTATTTGCCTAAAGGTCATAAACCTGCTAGGGAGAGTTTCATCAGCTTGAAATTTTGGACTAAGACAGACTAAAGCCATGCTGTGAACCTACGCATACGTAGTTGAACCAACACAGTAGGTACAACTGCATTACTGAAGCATTCAGTACAACAAAGGAATGACTAAGGTTTTATTTACTGTAACCTCTCATGATTTCAGGACAAGTCCACAGAGCAAGATTTCTGTCAAGAATGTTCACACCAGGTGAGCTAGGTGTTCATCGTCCATAAATCCTAGAGAACTTTGCACGCACTGTGCATACAGGTGTATACTCGTGCATTTAGGGAATGATATCCATTTATTTTTTTCACCCTAAATCTTGACTGAGAGAAATTGAATTAGATGCAGAATGGATAACTTGGCAGGCATGTAAAGAGAAGTAAGACTCCAAAATACATGAAAGAACAGCTATTGTATCGCTGGTTTTGTGGACTGTGAGGTTAGTGGAGGACCAAAGTAGCACCTGTGCACAAGACAGAAGACATCAAAAGCATAGAATATGACAATACCATTTTTTTCATAGTTATCCCTCACTTTATCCTATCGACATCCCAGCTAAAGTGCAGAGGTACAACAAATGTCTTTGTTGAATTTAACCATTATGGAACAGATCCCTGGATTTGCTTTTAAAAGTCTTGGATCAATTTAAAACTTCTTTTACACTTACATTTTGAGCATCTTCGGAATAAACATGTCAATTCCATGTCAACACACAATATTACTATAGGTGTCTACAAGTGAGAACTGATTTGACATGGCTCTTTTGCTTTTGAGATTCTTTCCCCATCAAATAGGTACACAAATTTTACTTTTGTAAAATATTTGAGTATCCAGAAAATCTGTATTTGAACTCTATTTCAAGGAAAACAACACAGCCTAAAACAAAAAGATCAAAGTTAAAAGACAAGAGAGAGAAATATTTCTAACTCAGAGAAAAACTATTATAGCTTGAATGACCTCTCAGTAGATTTTGGTTTCTTTATTAAGCTTCAAAATATCATGCTGCATACTTGGTACCCTGAACTTCCTTGATTTCTTTTTTTGGAAACTACATCAAAAACATCAAAAGGGACTTTTGTGTTCAGAGATTGAGAGTATGGGGAGTACCAAAGCCTATTGCCAGAAAAATAGAAAATTAATCAGAATTCACTACTCTTTAGAGACTAGGATTAAAGTTCAGCCAGTCTAACACTGGATTTAGGAAATCTGGTAACCCATTTGTAAAAGAAAATAACCTGAATCTTCAACATATTAGGAAAAATATTCAGAACATTTAAATTGCTGATTTCTCAGTTTTTATTAAACCAGTTATATTGGCATCTGGTTAACCCTTCCAAAAAAGGATGTAGCTTTCAGATAGATACTGCTCTTAAATTTTCACCTGGGGAAGATTGTCAGGCCCATGCAGAGGGAAATTCACAAAAAATCTTTTTAAATCTTTTATTTTTTAGGAACATTGTGAAGTAGAACTACAGACTGGGAATCACAGGGTATTCACAAGCTGTCACAAAATATGATTTTTTATTGATGTTTATTTAGTTTTGAGAATTATTATACACTGAAGTAGCTTGCTTTTAGGGTAGTCTCCCCACATGTAATTCGTAACACATCACATGAGGAACACTAGAAATACCTGCACGTCTCCCTTTTATTAAAAATCACACATTTTGCTTCTAAAAGCTACATGGAAGTGACTAGACAACCCAATTTGCGGGATAGTTCTATTACTCGTTAGTCTTTACAGGAAGGGTAGAGCCTGAACAGGACATTTAGGCAGTAGCATTGTACACTGCAGTTCCACTTCACTCCATTTCAACAATCATCAGTTATAAATGCCCGCTATTCCTATCCCTGGTCCTTGAGAAAAGTACGGTGGGCAAAGCTTGGCAGCAGTATTTATTAGTAAGGACACCTCTTCAGGTCTATTGGCAAGTAGCTAATATACGATTCACGGATCCAACAATTCCATTAAATCAAAAATCTCAGAATTTACATTGACGTTTCCTAAGCTGCCACAAATTCCTTGCAATATTGCCACAACATTTTTGAAAAGCCACGGAGGAGAAAACAAGTGGCAAAGTATTCCTACCAGAGCCTTGACTAGATGTTGAAAGAAAGATTTACTCTCAAGGACCAATCTGTTTGTATTAATCAGTTGCTAGCCCAGGGGAGATCAATTCTTCATTTTCATGACCGTTGAAGTTTACCACATGAAGAATGGAGAAAGCAGTCATTAGTGGAAATCACTAAAGTTTGTCATCATGACTGATTTATCATCTGTTGACTTTTTCATAAAACTGTAAAAAACATTATTTTCTGGAATGCCTTACCTTGTAAGCTCCAGTCCACTGATATTGTAAATATATAATTTACATGTAAATAGAAAAAACATCCTTAAAAACCACTCTGCTGCAGTAGTTGGGATTATTTTGGCAAAAATTATTTTATAATATATCAAGATGCCCTAGTTTATACTGTGTTTATCCTGGGGGAATGGGGTGAGTAAATGTGTTTACACAGTTGCAGAACTTCAAAGCCTTTATTAGACTAAACTAAAACATGGTGATTAACAATTTAGGTTGTGAACTGCATTAGTTTTCAGTTTGTCTGCCCCTGTTAAGAGAATATTCATCTCAGGACTAGCACAGCGCACTGCCTAAATAGCGCCTCACTAACTCCAAATGGGGTTTTTCCCTCCAATTGGCTGAGCTCCAATGTGGTAAAATCAGCTGTCAGATATCACCAGGATTTGCAACATTTGTTTGTGTTGTTCAGTGTGCTCACATCCCTTATCTAACATTTTTATGGTAGACTGTGCCTTTAAATGGGTTTCACTGATGAGCTTACAATTGGCTTTTGGGATGTTGGCTTGATTTAGGAACAACAAAATTAATTCACTTCGAGCAGCTGAGTGCAACTCAGTTTTGGGAAGAGAGAATCAGTTGCCTGCGTTGCTATCATCAGAAAGAACACTGGCTACAGCATTCCTCACCAATTTAGCTTTTTTTTTCCAGGAGTAAGTAGTACTTTGTCCTACACATATAACTCCAACAGGCTGTAGGTTGTACTGTTCAGACAAACAGTATATGTTGCCTTTAAATTATAACATCACGGGGCAATTAAGGAGAAAACAGTTTATATGCTGTTAATCTATTTCCCAATTTTTTTTTTCAGTTTTCTGATTGCAACTGCTAACAGTGTGTGAAAGGGTAGACTAGAAATGCACAGAAGGCAAGAGGAATAAATACATTCATTACACTTTCTGAACACTTCAACAATTCTTGAATTTGTCGCAATGTTAGATTCAATTATAATGATAAATATAATACAAAAACCCAAGTGTGAGATGTGTGAGAATTCTGACCGTGATGATCTTACAGTAGGGTTTGTTTGTGTTTGGTTTTTGAGAATTGTTTTGTATATGATGTTAATGATCTAACAAATAATGCCAGGCAGAATTCATGCCATATATACAGTGGAGGAAGCACGGAAAGAGAAGCTGTTAGATAATTTAGGGTATAGGGAAGTGTTCTATTCTTCTTTGAAAGGTTTCCAGGTATGTAGGATCATCACAGAATTCTAGTCTGAATCTCTCTGGCTTTAACACTGTCTTTGTCTTTTTGCATCCAGACTACATCTTGACTTGCCTAAATTCTCATCATTTGTTGCTCTTAAACTTGGGCAGTTTATGTAGACTAAAGGAATACACCTTATACAAAAATACAATAATTTATTTCTAGTCTGACCGAAACAGTCTTGTCAAATAATTCTTTTCAGATCAGATTTAACTATTATAAGAAAAGGAAGAAAATACAAGTAGTAAACAAAAAGTCCCAATAATATCAAGTTAAAACCATTATACGTGCTTTCTGGGCGTTTCCACTGCTCCACTGGGTTCCAGGATTGACAGCCTGTCATGGGTTAAGCAGAGGAGAGTTAATTTTTTTTTCCTTCTTCCTTCTCTTCATAAATAGTTATCAAGAAGCTATGTTTTGGATTCCTGCTCAGGAGCAAATTGATAGGAAAAGAACGTTTATAGTTATTGCTAGGATACTCTCAAGGACAAAATACATTCAGCTTCACTCCTCTCCACAAAGCGGGGGGGGGGAGAGACAGTCCGGCTTCTAGCTTGGGATTTGCTTTTAGGTCAAGATTGAGAAGCAGACTGACCAATTATTCCATC
>VZTO01004048.1:0-14276 GCA_013400615.1 Syrrhaptes paradoxus
TGGATTGAGTGCAGCCCTGCAGACAATGACTCATTGGGTGTATTGGGAGGTGAGGAACTGAACATGAGCTGGCAGTGTGTGCTTGCGGCCCAGAAGGCCAACCAGATCATGGGCTGCATCAAAAGAAGTGTGGCCAGGAGGTTGAGAGAGGTGATTCTGCCCCTCTGTTCTTGTGAGACCTGACCTGGAGTACTGCATCCAGGTCTGGGCCCCCCAAAGAAAGAAGGAAGTCGAGCTGTTGGAGTGAGTCCAGAGGAGGGCCACAAAGATGATCAGAAGGCTGGAGCTCCTCCCATATGAGGACAGGCTGAGAAAGTTGGGGTTCTTGAGCCTGGAGAAGCGAAGGCTCTGGGGGGACCTTATAGGAGCCTTCCAGTACATTAAGGTGGCCCACAGGAGAGATGGCGATTGACATTTTACAGGGGCATGTAGCAACAGGATGAGGACTAATGGATTTAAACTGGAAGAGGTCGGATTTAGACTCGATATTTGGAAGAAATTATTTACTGTGAGGGTGGTGAGACACTGGAACAGGTTGCCCAGAGAAGCTGTGGATGTCCCATCCCTGGAGGTGTTCAAGGCCAGGTTGGATGAGGCTTTGAGCAGCCTAACCTAGTGGGAGATGTCCCTGCCCACAGCAGGATGTTTGAGCTAGATTATCTCTGAGGTCCCTTCTGTTGTGATTTTGTGTGGTGGGTTTGGTAGCAGGGAGGGCCATAGCAATGGCTCCTGTAAATAGCTGCTAAAGGTTTCCCCTGGACTCCAGCTTTGTTGGTAGCAAAGGAGGGGCTGTTGTGCTGGCCCCAGTAAGTAACTGCTAAAAGTTCCCCTAGCTCTGAGTCTGCTCTGCAGCAAGGGAGGGGCTACAGTGGTGGTTCCTGTAAGTGTCTGATAAGGGTTCACCCCCACCTCCGGCTACAAGGTTTTGTGGCCAGGGCAGTGGGGGAAGGAGTACCACCAAGCTTGCCCCTGTGAGAAATGACTAGAAGTTTCCCCATCTTCAGGCTGGACCCGCCCCTGACCAGGGCTGAGACAATCAGCGTCTTTGCAAAAAAAACATATTTAAGAGGGGGCACAGAACAATTGGGTTGGCGTGGCCCCAGGCAGGGCCTGGCTCAGGCGGACCAGCCCAGCCATCCAGCTGCCTGCCTGGCTTCTCCTGCAAACTGACCTGCCACAGCCCAAGCCTCCACCGTGGCTCGCCCGAGAGTCCATATTCTCGGGAGCTGATGAAAGACCTGTGGTGGAGAAGGAAGTGAGAATTTGAGAGGGATGGCTGTGTGGACACTCAGTCAGAGAAGAGAGCAGGACAGAAGAATGCCCTTGGAATTTTCCCCTGCAGTGCAGTGAAGATTCATGGTGACACACAGTTTGTCCCTTGGTGCAGCCCATGAGAAGATGCATGGAGGACCCCATGCTGGAATTTTCAGAGAAGCCCACACCAGAGCCGGGCAGTCGCCAGGGGGCTGTGGCCCTGTGTGGAAAAGGACTCACACCAGCGCAGTTTGAGAAGGACTCTCCCATGAGAAGGGACCCCACACTGGAGCCAGGAAAGACTGTGAGGACCCCTCCTCTGAGGAGGAAGAAGTGGTGGACTAACTGCATCCCCCATTCCCTGCCCCTCTGCATCTCAAGGTGCGGGAGGAGAAGGTACAGAACAAAGCCTTTGGGCTTTTGGAAGAAGGGATGGGTGGGGGAGAAGTGCCTATTAGAAATGTAGTTTCTCTCTCTCATTATCCTGCTTCTTGATGTAAATAGTAAATTCAATTGTTTTCTTGTTCTCCCACGTCGTGTCGGTTTCTTGCCCATGACCCTAAGTGGTGAGTGAAACCCTCCCTGTCCCTGCCTCAGCCCACCAGGTGTTTAACAAAGGACTGTCCCTCTGGCCTTTTTAAACCACAAAACCTTCCAACCCAGACTGTTCTATGATTATATGAAAATCAGCATTTTGGGACCAAAAGCTAGGCTTTTACATTTGGAAAGGTTGAGAAGGTAGCGAAGGTTGTTTCAGACTAACTGGCTGAATCTGGCAAATGAAAGGACTTGACCCAAGTATCTCCCATGCTACTGAAAAGTGCCTTAGGTCCCCATCTGGAGAGCATATTTGACTAGAGATGTTCCAAAATAAGGAAATTCTGGCCAACCGGCAGTACTGTTATTCCATTCTAATTTTTCAAATTAAATTGCTCTTTAATCAGATTCGTTTGTGTCAGTGAATTTTTGCTCACAAATTTTTGCTCTACTTTGAGTTCTCTCTGTATGAAATATTCTTTTGTGATTCTATTTATCTCTTGCTCTAACCAATTGTACAATATACTTACAAGAATTTGAGATCTTCACCTTCAATAAGCCATGTGCTGCTGCACGTGTCATCTACTGAAAATATTACTTTTTAAAGCTGAATTAGGACATACTTAAATCCTCTCAGTTAGCAGAGTCTTAATTTTTTAAATGTTTCTGTAATATTGTTTAGCCTCTTCTAATTAATGGAGTTTAAGTGTAATCTCCTAGTACAGGGTGGTGCAGGAGCGGGAGAAAAGTGGAAGAACCGCTAAGCACCAGAACCACTGAAATCTGCTTTCCAACACATTTGTGTTGTAGATAATGGCCTTTTCTGAATTATAAGGCTGTACTATGAACTTATTACATCCCAGCAAATCACAAGAGATGTTTTGCATGAAATAATACTGAAAATTTTATGATTCATTAAGCCTTAGAGTATCTTAGCAGAATATCTTAGCTATTTTCTGATGCCTCAGAAGGCAAGAGCTCCATTTTCTGCTTTTTCTGTTGTGTTTACAACACCATTCTGCGTGTATATATCCTTTGATGACTTCTAGTGAAAAGTAAATTAATGAGAATTTAATCTGCTTTGATGCATGTCGGGGTGAAATGGGCTGGTTTTGCTCAAAAGTTAGTTGCAAGACACAAATTAGCAAAGTGATTTCATAGCTACCTTCCTGTATGAATAAAGAGGATGAAGGCATATTTTCTATCCCTGATGTAGCTTTTTTTTGTTTGGTTGTTTTTTTTAATAATAGTGGCTATTCACAATGTAAAAATTGTTTCCTGTTCTGGGGTTTTAAAAATGTTTTGATAGATCTAGACAATCCTAAATTTAATTTCCACTTTTTCTTGCCATGATTACAACTTTTGTGCTTGTTTTTCTTTCTTGTGATTCTTCTTATTACTGTAAAGTAGGAAAACTCTTGTGAATAAAAGCCATTCTACCAGGAAAATATTCCTAATATTGCAGAAAAAAAAATTCAAAGTTATTAAGGAAATGAAAATCAATTTCTTTAAGTGTTTCAAGAATAGAAGCTAAAATAGAGTCTCTGCAAGAGTAGAGACACTACTGATTCAAATTCATTTCAAGTTGTTGTAAAAAACAGATGATTTAGCTGATGTCTGTGTGACGCTTTTACTTGAAATGAATCAGCGCAGACAGAGTGCATCTCTAAATGTTGGCCTGCAGAGAAGACAAAATACAGTAGATGATAACCATGTTAGAAAGAAGAAATACATGTTTTAAAGTGTTAAAAACAGTAGGACAAAACAGCAGGTATTTTAAATGTCCTTTTAAAGAACCACAAATGAACTATGCAATTTGAAAAATCTGAGCTCAACACTGGTGCAAACTTTTTCCACGAACAAAAATCTATACTGAAGTGATGAAAGTTAAGATTTTCTAGAGCATTGTTTGTTTGTTGGTTTTTTTTTTAAATAAACACAATAGTTCAGTTTTTCCTTGTACTTCAGGTTGCATTTTTCAGGCAAGAGTGAGGCCCAAAGCTCATTTAATATAACGAATCAATTAGATCTTTGGATGGTAAGTACTATGACCTAATGTTGCACTCTTCATGTATTTAGCCTCAATGGAAAAGGAGTATTTTATGATGAAAACTTAACAGTACAGCTACAATGAATGTATCTACATACTGTTAATTTCCACATAAATTAGTCTTCAGACTATGTATTTTCAAGAGTTCCTCCAGAAGCATGTTTAAAACATCAGGAAGAGAAGTAGACTTTCTTATTATGAGGCAAGGCACTGCTAATTATTTTTTTCTCACTCAGGATAGCAGCTATGTAACGGAGTGATAAAAGCCGTAGAGTGCGAGTGTTGTATACTTTGGTATGTGCAAGTGACTGTGTGGGATAACTGTCAAAAACACAGAAATATGCATTACAAATTCTGAAAACGTATTTATTAAGAACAAACCTTTTTGTTTTATGGTAGTTAAATAAAACTGCACTGTTACTGTCTGAGGTTTCTAAAAAACCTTCCATTGGGATATAATTGTCAGCAATTTTAATTAACATGAAATGACTACACAACTGTGCTTTACCTTACTGAAATAGGTTAACATATTAAAACACCACATTAGTATTATTTTCTTTTGTCTTGGTTTCAGCTGGGACAAAGTTAACTTTCTTCACAGCAGCTAATAGGACGCTACATTTTGGATCTGTGCTGAGAAGAAGGCTGGTAACATACTGATGTTTATAGCTGTTGCTAGGACAGTCAAGGACTTTTCAGCATCGCATGCTTTGCCAGTGTCTGCAAGTACAGAAAAAGCTAGAAAGGAGGATAGCCCACAATTACTAGCTTAGAATTCAACCTTAGGCTTATGATTAAGACCCAAATTGGCCAATAGTCTACTCCATATAATGCACATCATGCCCACTATATAGATAAGGAGCTATCCAGAAGCTTTCACTCTCTCAATTGGCTCTTGATCTCTCAGACTCTTGGGCTTTTCTCTTTACCAGGATTGCAGTTCTCAGACTCTCTGTTCTGGGATGATCAGCCAGGAATGGGCTTAGCCTTGATCATTGGGTGGTGAGCAGTTTCACTGTGTATCAGTCATTTGCATATTTGTATATTTGTATATATTTATATGTGGGTATTATTATTACTATTATTGTTGCCATTATTATTTTCTGTTTTATTGTAGTTTAGTTATTAAATTGTTCTTATCTCAAACCATGAGTCTCTTTTCCCTTTATCGCTTTAGTTCTCTCCCACATCCCCAGGAGGAGCGAGATTGAGCAAGTGTCTGTATTGTCTGCTGCTAGATGGGTCAAATCACATCTTTTAAATGTGATGATGATGATGATGATACTATGACAATTGTCTGCTGATTTTGCAGAAAATCTCAAATACCTTTTTTTAAGCAAAATAGATATTTTCCATTTCAAATCTGTTCCAAAAAAAGCTTAAAGAAATGAAAAAGGACAGTAAATAATATACACATTGCTTTTACTTTTATTGTGCTTGGTGAGTTGCAAGTAGCTGGTGTATGAAGAGACATAACTGAAAAGTAGAGCACAGATGCATCTCAGTCATTCTCAGTTAGTGCACTGCTTCCTTTAGATCCAACCTTCTCTCTTACACAAGCGGTGTGGAGGAAATTTAGCAACAGAATTCTTTCTCTGTTGCAGATAGGTCTCACATTTAGAACATGTTCCTGATGAGATAGTTTAGATCTCTTTTACAGGGAGATGTAAGATGACTAAGTAATGTAGTGTAGCTCTGCCTCTCTATGCCAGGAGCGCTGACTATGCATGAGTGAAAGCAAACATTTATAGAGAGACCTACAGGGTTAAAGGACTTCCAGTGGGGAATTATTAGATCATTTCACCAATTAGACCCAAATGCGAAAAGCTAGTGTCTTTCAGTCACTGCCACAGTCTCTAACTTAGTGTGAAAAAGTAATCTCGTCTGAAAACTTCAATAATTTGATATTGTACAATATTTGATACAGTAAAACTAATACATGAATTTCTGTATGTGCAGTGACATTTCTCTTCCTGCTTGTCCAAAAGCTATTGAAATGGCCATGGGTGCTCATTACTCATTGAAAATCCAATTAGATAGGACAAATGTCAATAGTTAAAATGGTTTTTGTTAGGTATTTCATGTCCTCTACCAGAGGTGCATAACAGGAAGAATATATTTTCAGGTTACAAGGCGAAGTTTCTCAGCTTCTTGGAACACTTTCATAAGCATCAAATCACGAGAATTTTCCCTCTTTCCTGCACAACAAATTCTTAAGGAAGGGGGGCTCAGTGAAGATCAGAACTGAAGCAGAATTTCTCATTAGTTAATCTTGTTTCCAGCCCACAAGAGATCAGTGTTTTCAGTCCTGAGGTGGTGATTTGACAAGGACAAGATGACTGACAGTGCTTAAGTCTAAACAAAACACTCAGCTAGCTGCTTTAGTTTTTCGTCTGATGCTTTTTTCAATAGCATTGTTTGTTGTTGCATACAGTTTATTTGCATAAAAGAGACAGTATACAGGATTTATGGGACATGAGTTCAGTTCTAAGAGTTCATTTCTGTTTAGCTAAGTCTGCCCAGTAAACTCCCACTTACTACATGACACAGTATCAGGGCTTGCTCAGTTTAATAATCCTCAGCATATTTTTTCACCATTCTGCTTTTGGGGAGTTGTAAATTATGGCAAAGAATGTCCAAACGAGACACAATTACACACATTCTGCTATTAAGAGGCACAAAATAAAAAAAGCATATGCCATCACAGTGGTGTTTGCCTTTTTGAAAACTGGGTGGTCAATATGCCATGTTCTGAAAAGCAGAAATAGTTTTGCAATAGGATGACATTCACAATCATTACGAGAATTCAGTGTCATTTTGTTTTTTGTATCCCCGTAGCACACTGAGAGGTTGAATGATAACAGACTGTCAGGAGACAGAGTTAATTGAAAAGTAGATGGATGATATGAAGAATAAATGTGTCAAAGAACTCTTGTGACTTATTAGTGATCCAGACTAGGTGAATACAAGGGAAAAATTATTTTATAGTGAACAAAATGAGTTCAAACACCAAGTAGATGAAGCACTAGAATAAAAGTAATTTAGTCTGACTTATTTGCACTATGAAGAGATTCTGATCAATATACTGTAGCAGTTACAAAAAAAGATATTTATCCAGTATACAGTATCATCAAATGTACAATATTTAAAAAAAAAAAAAAGCATATGTGGTTTCAGCTATCCCAATGAGTTGCATGTATATACCTAGTAGTTTCTCCAGATATCAGCCACCTCATACAGTTAGAAACTTGTCCCTGTAGGTACAGGCACGTGCATCTACTTCACAATAGTTATATTTACACAGATTCTAAAAGCCTCTGCATGGACCAAATCATTCATTAGCCACAACAGAATACTATTGTTTTATTAATTTTTTGTATAATGGTCATTCTCTAATTTATGCAGTGAAAACCTGAGTAGGAACCTAAATAATTCTGCCTAAGTACCTGTGTTGTCCAAATAACTCCAAAACATTAGAGGTGCTCAGTGTCCTGAGCTGGGTGTGTCATTGTCTGCCCTTGCATCTTGCACAGCTCCTTGGTTCGGGGAAGGCAGGTCTGGACCACTCCAGCAAAGTTCCACTTCACTGTCTCTAGTGGGACTTTCTAGACTAGAAACTGATCATGGACTTCTAAAAGCAAAAGTTCTTAAACTGCAGCACACCAGAAAAACATACTGGAGGAAAAGCATTGCTTACTTCATTCTTCCGGTCTTAAGCCGGAGAAGGAGCAATTATTTTATTGATATAAAATAGTGAGGTAATAAAGTTCCAAGGTTAATGCGACAGCAATTTAACAAAATTTGATGGCAAGGTACGCTTGATTGTACGGGAACGAGAAGATGCTGAATTAGGATTTGACTTCTGGCATATGAAGCTTTTTCCCTTAAGAGGCCAGAAGAAGAAGGCTTTGCCCTTAGAGCAAAATGGAAGAGGAGGTGGTGGAGGACCTGACATGGCCGGAAGGAGAACTGACTGGAATGTAAACAGTGGAAAGATCCAGATGTAAACAATGGAATGAATTCTCTAGAAAATAGTGTGTTGTTTTTAGTTAATAGCCAATAAAAAGTTTTGTAGGTGACGTATTCACAGTAATAAAGACTACAGAAGTAGTTGTAAATGAGCAATAACTTGAATCTTCTTCACCAGCTACCGGAGTTCTCTCTTTGATCCCACTGTTACACTTGATTATTTACTGCATATAGGAGCTACATTGTCAGGGTTTGGACTAACAACATGAACACAAACTTTCCATTTGTCATCTTGTGGGGTGCTGTAAGAGAAACTAGAGACTTGTTTCAGTGGAGAGAGTCCAAACAATTTACCCAGTTAAAAAGAAGGAAAAATCCATTGTGCACTAATTTGTTTTGCACCACTGCTATCAGTAGCTTCTCAGGCAAGTGGGCCATGAGATTTAGTCAAAGTCATGGTCCCAGTACCAATGGATGGTAAATTGACCATCACAGGCTGTCCTGGCTGTAAAGTTGTTCAATATTCTCTTTTCCCAGTAAACAGAGTACTAAGCTCAGTTTTCACAAAGAATTGCCAATTTACAGTGCTTCCAGTAGGCCTGTATCAGTTATTTAATTGATGGAGTACTTTGGGAAGTCACATATCCCCCATTGAGCCTCATCTGGTTTGAGGTTATTTTTCAACAAGTGTTTAGCTCTTTCTACTATGCTGTTTGATTTAGGGTAGTATGGGGTGTGGAATACCTGTTTAATTCTCTCTTGTTTTGTCAAGTCTTGCACTTCTTTATATGAAAAATGTGAACGATTATAACTTTGGATGACATCAGGAGTAGGAACGAAAATAAAGCCCATGTACTATATTGTATAGTATATGCATATATATGTATATATATGTAGACCATAAAGTTTTTACTTCATTAATATTAGGGATGGTGTTTTAGAAGCATGATCTGCTCGCAATTTCAATCTCCACTGAGGACATTCTGTAAGGATATTTTCACGAGTTTTCCTGACTATAAGCCAACCTTTATTTTGTGCAGCAAAGTAAAGTGCTTCTTTACCTATGCAGCCCATGGTTTGATATAACCATTCTCCCCACAGATACCACTCAGGCTGTAAGGTGACCTTGCTAAATTTGAGTTAGCTCATCTGCCTTTTGATGCCACTTTGTAACGGATTGATTATCCTTAGGATGAGGTTTTACCCATCCTACCTTGAAGGGTTTTTTCCTGGCTATTTCTAGTAATAATTGCCAAACTTTGTTTCTCCAAACTAGGGATCTGTTTACTTCACAATTCAAGGTTTACCTTCGACAGAGCCACTGTGTGTCACTGGCCCACACATCATGAGAGTCTATAGATATGTTTTTTTCTTCATTCTGTGTTGCCAAAACAACTGCTCTTATTTCTCCTGATTGTGCATTGACTTTGCCACCTTCTATTAACCTTCTATTAACTCTGCATCCTGAATAGCTCCATGAATGTTACCATAGGGTATAACAGCATCTTTTCAGCTTCGTGTACACAGATCTTCTGTAAGAGCTCATCTAAATGCTATCTTTGTATCATACTTATGTCATGCCCATTTGGATTTGTTGTTCCTTAGCATGATTTAAATAATGCATTTAGCTAACCTTCCTCTTTTCTAAGAATTTGATGAGAGAACTGAAAATAATTTGCCTAAAATAATCTTTGAAGGCACAGTAATCATTTATTGATAAAACGTGCAGTAATGTCCTTGATAAACTCTGTTGTTTACTCACTAAAGTTAATAGAATGTATCTGACACATCTGATTTACAAAGAGCGAGGGTAAGTGCAGGTCATATTATATCACCATGAGCTGCCACAGCCACTGCGTAAAGAATTAACCAAAACCAAAAAGAGCTTAAAAATCCACATTCCCCTTTCTGAAGCTCCATAAAATTCAGTCTAGAGACAACAAATTTCACAGATTAAATTGCATTTTGTGTTGCAGTCTAAGCCTTACCTTTCTAAACACTAGAAAATTGTTTTAAAATTAAAGATATACACTTAATTTAGAAGAGTTAAGAATAAAGATTAATGTTCTAGATACATTTCAAGCCAACAGGATAAATTTGTTTTCATGTGGTGAATATTCTGGTAAGAGATTATGCTGAAATCTACAAGAGAAATAAATGTTTGAGGTTTTCATAACTTCTAATGTGTCATGTCTGATGTGATTAGAATTAAAACACTACCCTTCAGTTCAGTCTGGGATTTTTCAGTTTTTAACAAAGGAGTTCTATTATATATGAGATGTCCAGGGAACAATTAAGGATTTTTTCCACAGGTGCCTGATTCTGTAGTGATTTGCAACTTTAGTAAATCAAAAATTGCCAAAGTGACTGAAAAATATACCCAAGAATATTAGTAGGTGACAGCTATCTCTGTGTTCTAAGTACAGCTCTATCTTCTTTCTGGGAAGAAAAAAGCTCTTTACATCTCAAAACACAAGTTTACATTTATTAGCACTTAAAAACATGTTTCAATTACTTATACCAACCTAAGCATCTACTTTTCCTATTTAAATCCTTACATGTACTATTTTAAAATACTTTCTTCTGTGACTTTGTTTATATAATATCTGTCTAACACATTAGCAAAATGTGAGTTGCCAATTCAGTAACTGCACTAGCTGTTAACAGCCACAGTAGGTACCGTACAGGGACTAGCAAGAACTAATTTGTCCATCTCTGTCTCCATGTTTCCCATATTTTGTTGTTGCTGTTATTTTGTTATATAAATAGTTCACAAAAGAGATAAAGTGAGAAAACTTCTGAGCTGTGTCTCATTAACCTGTCTGTTAAGTTACAATGAGAAAATGGAAAACAAACATTTCAAAAGTTACCAAACAGTTTAATCCCAATATTCACATCTTTCGCACTTCAAGTATCAATAGAGGATCAATAGAGGAGTAACACCTTAAGGATGACTATACTTAAACTCTTTTCCAAGAAATCCTGAATCAAGCAGAAAAAAAGGCAGGACTCTGGAGCTCTACCAGCCCAAGCTGTTAGTATCATCACTAGCATCTATGTATGAGAAAGAGATGACTCAGTGATGCTTAGCTCCTTTGACAGGATTTACAAATTTTGACACTTATTATGACTAACGACACTCATCCATGCATTTTCTTACTTCTACTAGATAAAAATGCTAAAGATACATCTTTTCCATGTTAAAAACTGGAAAAAATGCAGCAAATATTTTCTATACTTATTCCTACTAAACACTACGTGGCGAAACAGTTCCTCAGAAACAAATGAAAATCCTTGTGTGTAATCTTTGTGTTTGCTCGTATGTTGTTAAGAGAACACATCAGAAAGAAAACCGGAATAATTTAACTGGGTAGCAAATCTCTGAATGTCCTGGATAGTTATGCTCTTTTTTTTCCCAGGCTGTATGGTAATTTTTTAAAAAGATCAACAACTAGAATTTTTTTGACTGATGTTTGCTGTTCTCACAGAGAACAACATAAAATTCACAACAAGATGTTGATTTTTATAATACAGCCCGTCTTTTTCACCTTTGCATAACTTTTCCATATTAATATTTATCAAGTTTCCCAGCTTGCTCTTCTTGCTTAAAAGGTCTTCATATAATCACTTTGATGCCGTAATCTATACTCCCCTGAATTCCAGATCAAATGTTTACAGCTCTTACTTGCACACAATTATGATCCTCTTCAAGCCTGTCCTCTTCTTACTGTGAATTTAGAATTAATTTATTTGCTCAACCTAAACTTTCTATTCCTGATTTTTTTCTCAAGCCTGTGTTTTTCTTAGAATTCAGAATCACTCAACTTCATAGAATCATAGAATGGTTAGAGTTGGAAAGGAACTTAAAGGTCATCGAGTTCCAACCAGAAACCCAAAAGAATGGACTTCCATGCTAAACAAATAATAAAAAACTCATAATATTTTAAAGTAAGCTTACTGGAAAAACCTAAACTCTGTGTCTCATTTGTATAATGTATGGAACAGTTTAAAAACATCATCACATAACTTTAGTTTCTTATGATGTGTTCAGCTTGTGGCAGGTAGTGTCATTCATTTATAGCTTTGTTGTTGCTGTTGTTCATTGTGTGGTCAAACTTAAATTAAAAACTTGCACAGTTCCTGCAAGCCAGCTGTGAGTTAATGTGTAAGCAGCTGAATGCAGCATTCTGAAACAGGAAGTGAATAATAATAATAATAATGTTGCAAAATATTGTTGCATCCGGTTGCTAATCATTTCCTAATGAATTTGACAGCTGCAAGACATAAGATAATAGAGCCTACATAGCTGGTTATTTTCTAGATTTCTTACTCATTCCATTTGATCAATGAGTTTTTGTTCTTTCTGAGAGTTGCCTTCTACTCTATGAAAATTGTTGGTCTGAACTGTATTGTTCCACTTATTATATTAAATGTATATGGAAATAAAGACAACTTGTTTATCGTCCTGCCTACATTGGAGAAATTTGCATACTAGTGACTGAGATGTTTCTGTAAATTGAACTAAAAACACATTCCTAAAAATGCACAGGAGTATTTACCAGGAAAAGATGACTGTTAAGTTGTGATATGATGGATTCAATTTTATCCATTTTTGTTTCGTAAAGACAATTACCCTGCATACCCAGTGGCATAAGACAGCAAATTGCATTCATGTAGTTAGTTGGATTTGATTTTCTCAGCTGCCTTGCTGCAAATTCTTTAATGAAGACAGGTTCTTCCCTGAATGTTGCATAGCTTTTTGTTTGGTACTTGTGGAGCACAGCTCTTACTAATTCTTACTTACTGCTACTAACATCCAATTCAATCTGTAACTACATTCTGTTATTTCTTACAGTACTCCATAGAAGAAATATTAATAAAAGTTTCCAAAATGAACACTATAAAAGCACATATAAGGGGACATTTTCACAAACTACTGCATGGAAAATTCATTGCTTATCTACTGTTACTCACCAAGCTGATGAACACAAGACAATAATGGGATGTGTTAATACCATTTATCATTCAAGTGAAGTGTAGATAAACTACAGTGAAGGAAAACAGTGAGCACTACATGGCAAAAATCTGAGTGGTAATAAATCAGCATTCGCCTGCTCTACACCTCTGTTCTGTCTATGAGCATATCCAAGAATTCTTCTCTCAGATGTTTCTGAAGCTATTCTGAAATTCTCCCGTTGTAATAAAACAGAAGGGAATAGTTACAGAACTTACTAAGATCATCTGTTTTGCCAGTACTTGCCCAAAGTTTACACTAGGACTGAATACTGCTGTTCTCATTCATTAACTTTGACTGTTTCTGTATTTAACTCCCATCCACAAATATAACAGCATAAAAGTGTTCATTTAGATGCATAAATATTGACAAATTCAGAAACTGTGAACTTTCCTTGTCCCACAATATTATTAAAGCAGCTATCTAGCCATAAAGAAACTGAATTTCAAGTGCTGGACTTGTTTTTCTTCTTAAAGGTGACAGAGTCGGTGTATTAAGTCAACCTTCTTTATTTGCAAATGGTTTTGTGTGCAAAGACTACTTATCCCTCTGGAAATAAATGATGGATAGTCCCCAACTTGGAATTTAATTTTAGTACACTAAACATTCAAATTAGCATTTAGTCTCATTCTCCTTTTACATGTTTTACTTATCCTTGAGTATTTTACATAAATTATTTTTAACCTAGTAATAATTAGAATCTCCAGAGATACTTCTGTTATGAACCATGCTCTGCAGTGGTTTCTTAGGTTTTTGCTATGGACATCTGTCTGCATCTCACAATGTATTTTTTATTCTCAACCAAATGCAGATATTTTAATGACATTTTAAAATAAACCCGAGGATAAGTAATTTTGTAATTTCAGGCTAATAGCCTTGAACAGTTCTCATTCATTAAAAAATCATGATGTCAGCATATTATAGACTTGGAGAAAATACTTCTGTATGCACTACAAGTGATATATTGATTTTAAGCCTGCCTTTATAAGTAATTCATGAGCTCTGATTTCACTTTATTTTTTGTATGACTAATTCATGAAACCAAATTTCTTATTTCTTCTGACTGAAGAAAGGCTGAATCCATTACAGTCAGTTTTTTAAAATCTTTTGTGAAATAACATGCAATGAAAGTTATTTGAACTTTCACTTTCTTTTATCACTCACAAACAATGGGTAATGAACTGTTAAAAGAAAAAGTGGTACTCTACTAAATCATGCCAGCTCTTTTAAGAGGCAGCTAATAATGGATCTCTAATACTACTTTATAATGTCATGTTCATAATGATTGAATCATTTTTAGAAATTATAGAAAAAAATAAAATCCTAAAAAATTTTACAATGTCATGGCATTATTCTTACTTATCATAACATATCAAACAACCCAGGTTTACATGAGGGATGGATGATTACATGGTGCATGAGACAGGGGTGCGAGGGGGGGAGTTGCTCTTT
>VZTO01004049.1:568-56135 GCA_013400615.1 Syrrhaptes paradoxus
TTTTCTTCAGATTGTTCAGTTTGGTATGAATGAAAAAGTAGGACAGATTTCCTTTGATCTCCCTCGTCAAGGAGACATGGTATTAGAGAAACCTTACAGTGAGGCAACTGCCAGATTGATAGATGAAGAAGTACGGTCACTCATTAACATTGCTTATGACAGGACATTAAGCCTTCTGACTGAGAAGAAAGCAGAAGTGGAGAAGGTGAGCATTATAGTACTTTTAGCCACCAAGTTCCAGGTGGTAAGCCAGTATCTGAATTGAACCAAATAGATTAAAAATAGTGACTTATGTAAATATATGAGGAAGTGTTTCTCAAAAACTATTCCATGAAATCTTGAGAATGTGTCACAACACTTAAGTAAATAGAAAATTCCTTTTGTATTGGAACACCCCTGAGGAGCTCATGAACATGATTTAACACCCCCCACTTATATGGTCAATATTCATTTGGAAAGTTGAAGGGAAGAGTCTGTCTACTAAAATAGGTTTGAGTAGACATACTAGACAGGTATGAAACTTAACCCAGGCATGAAATACCAGAATTGCAATTAATTAAGCTAAAAGAAGCTCTCTAAGGAGGGAAGTACTTCCTTTCTCTGAATTCCTTTTGAACATTAAATACAAAAATCTTTCTACCATCTTCCTTCCCTGCCCCTGGCTGCTCGTGATTGCCTCACTGCAGCTGAGATTACCCACGTGCATAATTCTCTTCCTCCACACCAGAAAGCCTGATACAGCAGCAGAATACTTCTCCAGGATATGCACCTGATAGGCTTGCTGACAAGAAAAGTTTGTATGGATTTAGTAAATGGTGGTGTAGTAGGTCACCATCCCAAAAAGATCATTGAATATGGGTTGTGCTGAACAACATGCTCACTGACCCAAGAAGGTGTTAAACTACACTGGTACAGTATTGTACACATTATAATTTTATGGTGCTCTTCAGTTTGTAACAGAACAGCAGCCCTGTCGAACCAACTGGCTTGATAGGAAGGGAATGCTTGTTTTCATCTGTAGCTTCATGTCTTGCAGCAGTGAAAGATGCTGTTCTGAAACAACAGTAACGGCAACAGTGGCCCATAGGGAGGGCACTTTGCCAAATGTTAAAAGCAGGATTACAAAAATGGTGGTTTTCTCCCTTGTAAGCATTTAGGTAGCAAAAATCATGTATTAACTCTGAGCAAACCATTTTCTATCACAATTAATCAGTGCTGAATTTGGTCCCCAACTGCCTTAAACTCTTCCCAGGAAGAGAGACAGCTTGGGTATTTTGTGTGTGAAATAACATTGCTGTTCCAGGTTGCCCTACGACTACTCGAGAAGGAAGTGCTTGATAAAAGTGATATGCTAGACTTGCTTGGCCCAAGACCATTTGCTGAAAAGTCTACTTATGAAGAATTTGTTGAAGGTACAGGAAGTTTGGATGAGGATACTTCGCTACCAGAAGGCCTTAAAGACTGGAACAAAGACCATGAAAAAGAGAAGGAGGAGAGGACAGATGAGCAGGTCGCTAGGCAGATCAGAGGAGGGATGCCATTTTAACTGCAAAGTGTGTGGTGATGTTGATATGCACTCTGGAAGAGAAACTCACCTAGTTTGTACTTCAAAACAAACAAATATTTATTCAACCAAACTGTATAAGGTATGGGTGGAAGAGTGATCTCTTGTGATGAAATAAGGATATTCTGCTCCCAATTTGTGTATGTGATATCATCAGTTCACTGGTAAAAGTTTATCATCATTTGTCAGCTGAAGAAACAGACATTGGATTTGAGCTGCAGTGGAATGCCAGAACCAAGCCTCTCAAACTTTGAAATTCAGATTCACGCACAAACTTTGCAGCATTGGTCTCTTTTAAAAAACAAAACAAAAACAAACTGTATGCAAGCTTAAACAAAAAAAAAAATCAAAGTTTTTTGATTATTCATCTAAAGTAGACCTGTATGTGACCTGTTTCCAAAAACAAATCATACAAATGCATTGCTGAATGCTTAGCCAAAAGTCTGGTCTTAGAAAGTACTAGCTCTGCAAAACTATTGGCCTTTCACCTGACCTTTTTCCCCTCTACCTTTCGTTTTGATTTTTAAGAGTTTGTTTACAGAGAACTGCCATGTACATTGACAGTGAAACTGGGCACCCACTTAAATATCTTAAAAAGTACTCATGGTTCAGTGTCTTCAAGTCTGAAACTCCATGTGGCTCCTGCAGTTTTATTAGTCAGTTTTTTACAGAGTTCTGTAAGATATTGAACATATGAAGTGTTGTGTAAATACAGTTTGAGTCAATAAAATCAGTACTTTTCTGAACAAATGTTGTCCTTTTTTTTGCTGGTTTCTTGGTATAGAATTCAGACTGATACAAAACTTCATTTTAAGCAGAAGATTTTGTTAAATTAGGGTAGTGAGATTGGGCACACAAATACCAAAACCAGCAGCCACATGCAAAGGTGGTAAATCAGATTGTCAGTTTCATATTGGTTTGTTTAACCTATAGCTGCTTTTTTAAATTTTCCTTCTGCTTGGTTGAATACGGTTGTCTGCTGCATGCTAAGGATTTATTAGTTGGAGAATTAAAACTGGCTCACTGTCTGCCTCTCCCAGAAGAGAGGGAAGCATGGGTGGAAGGTTGGAGGGGGTAGTTAAGTGGGGAAGGAGAATGAAGCAAGCTTCTCTGCTTTAATGTAGGCAGGAATAATTAGTGATTCCATCTGTATGTTACAACATGCTGGAAAGCAGTAGGATGACAAAGGAAAAAGTTGTCATGAAAAGGTCAGACATAAACTCTCTGCTTGAGTTATTTGAAGTAAATTGTTTATGGAAACTATTCTTTTGGGATTTTTTTTTTTTTTAANGTTGCAGCATGCAATTACTAAGCATATGCTAAGGTAAAGGAGAGGCAAGTCCCTTTGCTTCTATTTTAGAGCATTAATTTGCTTTGTGTAGTCTTAGTAAATCTTAATATTTTGTACCAAAATTGTCAGAATTTGACTGTTGGGATTTTGGAATCAAAACAAAGATATGGGGGGGAAAAAAACCCCCAAACTTCTGCTTACCTAACCTGCTTCTTGTAAAGAGGACTGTTAGAATCCTCCTACTCATAAATTTAAGACTTAAGGTGGTTTAACATAAATCAAGAAAATCAGGTTTAGTCTGTGCTGTGGCTGCTAATGAGGCCGGATTAATTTTTGTTGCAAACACATTGAGCAGTGCTGCTTCAACTAGTAGGGGCTTGTACAGCATGGAGGGAGCCACTTAGTTCCCTGCTCCTCTCACTGCTGGGAGAAGGAGCAGCTCTAGACCCTCTTTCCCAGCCTGGCCCCATTCCCAGGAGGTGACCACCTTTTCCTAAGGAGATGCAAATGCAAGAGAAGAAATAGAGAGCAGTAATCTCAGGATGCAGAGAAATCAAGAGCCTACAGCAGCTTGGTTAAGGTAACATGCCCAGGGACTGTCACGGCTGTAGAATGAGGGTCTGCTCGATTCCTTGCTGGGTCTGACACTTTGCAAAGGGACAGTCCCATCAGGTTAAACTCCTATTTCTGTCCTCACACCACACCTTCTTCCCAGGGCACACCTTGCCCACTCTCTGTTTTCAAGCCGTGTTGGTACAGGTTGCCAGATTCTACTTTAGTGTAACCATCCTAGTGCTGGCCAGAGGTGTTTGTGTCTGGGTGGTGCTGGGAGCTAAACTTTTAGACCTTCCTAGGTCTGGTTTTGTTCTGGCAGGCTGTTTCCAGGTATTTTTTTTGTGTCCATGTGCAAAGCAGTAAAAAGGAGATAAAATTAGGGTGGAATAGGCACAGAAAGAAAAGGTGCAACTCAGGAGGTAGATTTGAAAATAAGAGATGTTTCTAAGGAAAAAGCAGGAAATTATTTTAAAGGAAGTGCAACTGAACAATTTTTTCACCAAACTTGTTACTAAAGCAGGTTAAAAATTATGTCAGGAAAGAGAGATTATATTAGAGTAGGTTGACTGAAGAGGAACAAGAAGTATTTGTGCTTCCTATGGCTTTCTTACTGCTTACATGCAAGCTGGCTCTCTGACAATGTTCCTCCTACAGGTTCCTGGGTTCATTTTGGTGGGTTGTGAGTTTTTTTTCCTGAGATCAGATGGATGATCTCTTTTTTTCTTGAAGAGGGCATTAGTTTGCTTCCCCCACCTTTATACATTCTAGAAATTCACATCAAACAGTTGCAAGTAAACACATGCAAAAGAAAGGCTAAGAGTCAGAGCAGGATCAGAGGACATTGCTGGGTCTGGATTCCACAGGCTCAGAGTCTATGGTGTGGATTTGGAGTCAGTGTATGAAAAGCAATAACAGGCTGGTTCATCAAGTGAATAACTCCATTATTTAGGACTTCCAAGATTCCTGGCATTTTTAAAGTATTAACTTTATGAATTCTGTATTACAACAAAAAGCAGTTCCACACGCTGGGAGATGGTTGGTGCTACTTCATTCAGAAGTTATGGTAGTGCTTTCATTGAAGTCTGGGCTGCAGTTGTACCATGGCAGCCTCTGAGCCTGTAACACATTCTCCGCCCTCTTGAAGCGAATAGCCTCCCATTTACAAAGCAGCAACTAAACTTCTACGTTTAATAGCTTTATTCCCCACAGATTTTGCTTTGTATTGCACTGTTAATTTCTCTCTAGTGCATATTGTGTTTTAGCTTAATCTCATGCCATGATAAACACATAGCTACAACATATTGCAGCATTTATAAAATGCATATTTAAAGATGCTCTCTTGCTATTCATGAACTTTTTCAGCATCACTAGCCCGTGCAAAGGATGTGGCCCCCAGGAATCTGCTGACTCCATCACACCCCTTCAAACGATAATCAGCCAGGCCCTCCCAACCGCTGCCTATACGCCTGTACCAAAGCCAGTTTGGTTTGTATGTTCCAAAGATCATCTGGCTCAACCCATACAGTCACTTTACATTAAACACTTGTACTTCATTAATACTAGTTTAGTTCCATTTCTGTGCAGAATAAAATTGGGCAGACAGCTTCAGCTTATGTGATTAACGGTTGGTTCATACACTATAAAATACTATCTCATTCCCTGAATCTCAAACAGAATGTAACATCTTCTTGTTAGGAGCAATGGATCTTTGGAAATTGTTTGTAAAGTGCCTTTTTAAGTATTGAGCAACACTTTTGCTTAGAAAGTGCTTCTGAAGGCAAGAAGAAAAAGAGCAAAGAGTTCCTGAAACATTTAAAGTTTGGATTTCCAGAGGGCTTCTCCTTTGTTTGCTTGTGTTGTTGCCTAGAGACTGACCTAAATAAGAGACTCCACGTAGACAGTGTTCTCTGGTAGAGGTCCTCTAATGGAGAAAGGCTGTTTAATTGATATGAGCAGAAACATAAAGCATGCACATAGAGCAAATGCCCAACAGTCACTTAAGGCAGCAAGTCAGCTGAGTAAGACTTCTACTTTAGTGTAAGCAGACAAACTGTTGTTCATCTTTTATTTTGCTAGCTGTTTTGAATATTGTGGATAAATACTTTAAATTAACCTTAATCTGTCCAGACAGACATGATTAGCATCAATAGTTGTGGTGAACTTACAAACCTAGGTAGTGAGATATATCGACACATAGCCTATGTCACCTCTCCCACCATATTCTGTGGAGCAGCTGAATTTCAGCTACGTGGGTTACAAGGAATGGAGATTGGAACAGCACCAGGAACTGGTGATAGCCAGAAAAACAGGGGACCAGCAAGATATTGGGGTGCTACTTTAAACTCCAGGGTCCTTAAAGATCACATCACAAATGGTCAGATATCATACATATAATTGTGATTATCCAGCAGCAAGTGATGAAGTGACATAGCACAATTCCAGCCTCTGGCCTGCAGCTCACTGCAGGATATTTATATAGCATTCACCGCCCAAAACACTGTTGCTTGAGAGGATACTAATCTTTTTTATTTTGTTTTTAGAGGACTGCAGTCAAATATCACTGTTAACAGTTACTGTACAGAATAGCTGAAAACTTTTTCTTCTTTTTATTATGAATAAATTTTGTTCCTGGCAGTTCGGTAGCATACATTTGATACAGAATTAATACTTCTAACCCACAAGATCTTCTTACTCATAATTGGATGAAAATAGTGCAGCTCTATTTTGTAGATTTTCATGCCTATTTTATGCCTTCTCTTGTACAACTTTAGAGACAACAAACTTTGGGAAAAAAAAGATCCCAAACTAGCAATCTCTGTGTTCAGACTCTAAGGCCAAAGTTTTAACTGAATGCCTTACAATTATCTTATGAATAGAAATGGCCTGATTTTGAGAAATGCTGAATGTCCTCAGTTCTCAGTGATCTCAATGGACTCTGAAGAGCATCTCTAACATCTGAGACTCATGATCCTTTTTTTCTTTTTTGAAGCCTAAATACTGTTTTATAAGCCTAATTATTAGAAATCCAGATTTGAGAATTTGGCCTGGAAAACAGTGCACCTGATTTCTTTATTCATTGATTTCTTCTTCATCATCTTCAAATGCTTCCTCTCCATCATTTGCTGTTGCTTCTTGGTATTGCTGATACTCTGAGACTAGATCATTCATGTTGCTTTCTGCTTCTGTAAATTCCATTTCATCCATTCCTTCTCCTGTGAACCAGTGGAGGAAAGCCTTTCTCCTGAACATGGCCGAAAACTGCTCCGAGATCCTTTTGAAGAGCTCTTGAATAGCAGTACTGTTGCCAATGAACGTGGAAGCCATCTTGAGGCCCCGAGGAGGAATGTCGCACACTGCCACCTTGACATTGTTTGGGATCCACTCCACAAAGTAACTGCTGTTCTTGTTCTGGATGGCCAACATTTGCTCATCAACCTCCTTCATGGACATGGGACCACGGAAGACGGTAGCCACTGTCAAATACCGCCCATGTCTTGGGTCACAGGCTGCCATCATATTTTTGGCATCAAACATCTGCTGGGTGAGCTCTGGAACAGTGAGTGCTCGGTACTGTTGGCTGCCTCGGGCTGTCAAAGGAGCGAAGCCTGGCATGAAAAAGTGAAGGCGTGGGAAAGGGACCATATTTACTGCCAGCTTCCGGAGGTCAGCGTTTAGCTGGCCTGGAAAACGCAGGGATGTAGTCACCCCGCTCATGGTAGCAGAAACCAAGTGGTTTAAATCGCCGTATGTTGGAGTGGTGAGCTTCAGGGTGCGGAAGCAAATGTCATACAAAGCTTCATTGTCAATACAGTAGGTTTCATCTGTATTTTCAACCAGCTGGTGGACTGAGAGCGTAGCGTTGTAAGGCTCCACCACTGTATCAGAAACCTTTGGAGAGGGCATGACACTAAAGGTATTCATTATCCTGTCAGGATATTCCTCTCGTATCTTGCTGATGAGTAGGGTTCCCATGCCAGACCCTGTCCCTCCTCCCAGAGAATGAGTGAGCTGAAATCCTTGCAAGCAATCACAGTGTTCGCACTCTTTTCTTACTACATCAAGTACTGAATCAACCAACTCTGCCCCTTCTGTATAGTGTCCTTTAGCCCAGTTGTTTCCTGCACCAGTTTGTCCTAAAATAACATAAAATAGGGAAAGAAAATATACAAAATTATTGGTAAGGTTTGGTATTTGCATGCTAAATGGATTCACATTTGTAACAAAAGCTGCTATGTATCTGTCAGGTAGGTAACTGTGTTCTTCAGTTTTGCCTACAAATATCTTTGGAAGTATCAACATAAACTTTTTATATAGTCTCCTTTTGCCTCAAATCCCTGGTAGTTTTAATTTATGCCTTTGGGTGTGTTTTTTTTCTTTTTTGGTATTTAAACTTCCATACATGCAAAGATGGCCTTGACTCCTTGTTTTGAAAGCTTTCACACTCCCAATCGTACTTATTCCATAAACACAAGATGACTGTTTAATATTTAAATACTTTCTGTTTATAAAGCACATGATGTATACAAAGCTAAATCACAGATACACATTTCTAAATGAAAGGTTCTTGGACTGTTCCCACGAGAGACAGAGGCATTGTTGTCATTCAAGGACAAGGCTGGGCTTCAGAAGTTGTATTTAACTTGTTATATGAAGAACTATAGCTTTTTAAATTCACGGTTGCCTAGTCTGAATGAAAACAGCAGTTAACAGAAGCTGCAAGAACCTTACTTCAAAAACTTGGGAATTATTAAGCACCTTTTAGCTTTTACTGGTTTCCCTACAAACTCACTAGTCTGTATCCACAAAGCAACTTGCAAAATTGGATTACTGACATTTCATGAGCCCTCATTTTCACCCTAATGCTTCCATTTTCCTTTTGCCACTCAGTTTATTAAGGTGGACACTCTAGATCCTTTGCTATTATGCTATAGATAACACGGAGGATTGAATGAGCGACCAGTTTTTACTGTTAATACTCCTGCTCCTCATCGTGAGTACTACATACACACATCACACCACTGAACTCACTTAACGGTACTCTTGTAATTCAGAAAAAGCAGTATGTGCAGAATCAACCATAGAGCTGTCAACCTCTGCGTTGTTCTCCAAGACCTTTCCCTTCCTTCCTATTACCATGTTTTATTTCAATTCCCAGTGTACTGTGTTGGTGCCAAACATACTAACTGGGGAAACTGCTTGCTGGAATATTGTTTAAATATGATGCACTTTATTTTCACCGCGTAAATGCTTGGTTTCCTCATGATGTATTTGGTTAGCTAACACATTGTTCTATATGTTGCTATATTTTTCTGTCTTTGAACCTAGGGAGCCCAGCACTTCCTGTGCAGCTGGGAAAAGCACAAAGTAACATCCTGCCAGAATTAAATATGCTTGTAACCACCTGCAGTCTGCTTGAGCTGATCCCCTACTACAGATAGGGCAGTACATCAAGCTGAACACTAACAAGCAGACATCACTCTAAGATGTAGAAAGATCCTAACAAAGCCAAATTCTGAGTTGAGGACTTTATTTTGCAGATTAGCCTTGGATAAACATTGTATTGCCCTTCAGTGGGCAGTGAGATAAGGAGAGAACAGAGTATAGGAGAGAATGAAGAAAAGGAATAAGGTAAGAGGAGAATGCCAATTCCTGACACAAGCGTAGAAATGGTATTTTCATGGGGGGAGAAAAAGAATTAGCAGAGACTGATTTTACTTGCTTTTGCTTAGTTTTCGGAGGTAAAATGCCTAACACAGAGCTGGACCTGTCCTCCTTTGGGCCCTCCACTGCACTGGACTCAGTCTTAATCCGAGTCACACAAATTCCTGGATGCACACACGACTACTACTACCTCTCTCTATTGCACTAACATGACCTCTGTATTTAAACTGCTGAGTGGAACTGTAGTAGCGGCTGCCTATACCAATACTGATGGCTTCCCTCCAGCCTACAACTATCAGGTACTCCCATAGTAACACTTCAACCACTAGTCAGCCGCCTGCCAAAGCTCTCCAACATTTTCATTTGATATTTCCTGCTGTGGACATGTATATGCCCAGTGATCTGATCCCACTGGCTCTATAGCACTGTAGGACCACCACACAGAACATTCACAACAAGCCCTAGAAGCTCCACTTCTTACCCATGACAATACGGTACAGTACAGCTTTGACAAGGCTGCCACACACCTGGAAATCTTGATCATGATCCTGTGAAACCCTACTGGATGCTCTCCACTCATCAGATACCTACTAGACCTTTGAAAATCTTGGAAAAACACATAAAATGATCAATTTCCACCAGGACTAAATCTCTCAGTGGAAAATGAGCCTGTATCCACAAAAATCAGGACTTGGCAGATCTTTTGCCAATCCTGGAAGCTCTGCATTGTATGCAGCCCTTCTCTAGCATCCTGCCTCTTCTCACTGTGCATCTGCCGAGATCTAAAGGAAGTCTACACAAAGCAATCCCACAACTTACCTGCACTCTTGGTACCTCCAGATCCTCCTAC
This sequence comes from Syrrhaptes paradoxus, assembly GCA_013400615.1. Classification (NCBI taxonomy): domain Eukaryota; kingdom Metazoa; phylum Chordata; class Aves; order Pterocliformes; family Pteroclidae; genus Syrrhaptes; species Syrrhaptes paradoxus. Next base: position 10,490 of record VZTO01004049.1, read on the forward strand.
CACTATTTCTTTCTCCAATGTATTGTAGGGTTATCGCACACGTTCAAGTTGAGCTGCATATGCATAGAAGCCATTTGTCCAATGTCAATTTATTTTTTAATCCCTAAAATTACAACTATTTCCTGCAATCTTCTTTCACTCCTTTCTTTTCTTCACTGCTTGAAATAAAAAAGACAAACCTGGGAAGAGAGATCAGGAGCTTGCACACTAATGTGTAGAAGCCCGGCATGAACAGCCCTTGGTGCAGAGCACACGGTATGATTTACAGAGGGAAAGACAGCTCCTTTGACTGGATAACAGTCATTTTGTGGTTGCCCCTGCCAGTTCAGTCAACTTAAACTGGGGTGGTATCCATGCAGCAAAACTAGCAAGGGTGTACACAAGAAAGGAATGATAAATCCAAAAATGTAGAAAAGAAAACTATTTAACAAGAGGAGATAGACCAGAGTTCACAGCAGTTCCTGGTGGGCAATCACATGCTGTTAGAAGGCCAGGAGACCAGCTGCTCTTGTACAATGAGATCATTCCACCTGCACTTCTTCACCTTTTAGATCACTACCTTGTCAAGAAAAGCATTAAAGCACAAGGATTGTTTTGTGTCCATCTCAATCTCCTGCTCGTCTGATATAAAATTACTGTTTCTGCAGTGTGTGATCAGGTACTCAATATACCTGAATGAAATACTGTTTGATGGTCAGTTACTTGCTATGGAGACGTGGGCACATGCAAGTATATACAAGTAGACGGGGGAAACATCTCCATCAGGATAACTCCTAACAGCCTGAGGCACAGCAAGTATGGAACTGCCAGCTTCTGCCGCAAAATCCTTTGTGGTCCCAGGCCAGATTTCCGAAAGAGAAAACAACACGCTTTGTTAGCTTTTGACACAGAAGATCATTACTTCAGTGCTCAGGCAGCCATTCTGCATTATTCAGCAGGTTGGGAGGACAGTGTTTGATGCTGGCAGGGGCCTCTGTCAGATACAAGTTGATCACATGCTGTTGGTTCATTGTCAGTTTGGCAGGAAGGGAGCACAGTGAACTGGACTATTGTTGAAGGCACTTCAAACTGATTTAGCTCTAGGTTTACTGGTGGTATGCCAAACTGTAAAGTTCCAGTTCAAGTATTTCCATAGGTCAGGTGAATTCACTTTCAGAGGGCTTGTATGGTCCACACAAGAGAAAGAGAATGAAAGGAGAAACCTGAACATAGAAACATACTTCATAAAGCTGCCTTATGTTTTTGGCTTTTCTCCCCAATCTTACTTCTATATGTTGTAAGTTAAAACTCTTTCGAGAGAGACCCTTCATTTCACTGCCATGGAGTATGCAAGAGAACAGTAGGGATAGCGTCAAGTCAGTTAAAAGACTTAAAGTGACTCTGTACGGCTTCTTTACTCCCCATCTCAACAGCAACAACCCAGACTTAAGTTCATTTTACACCACCCAAATAATCTTTTCTCTGTCTGTCCCTGACATTGTTTCTTCCTTATGTTAACACAATATAGCAAACTAAGTTGCACCCTAAGCTTGCCTTGGCAGAAGGAAATGTGTTTTGTGGCTAAAGCAGACTTGGAAATCAAAAGGACACACGAGTTCTCATGGTAGCTTTCACTCAGACTTCCTGTTTCAGCAAGTGGATCACTGAACTTTCACACGCTGCTTCTCCTTTAGTGCAAAGAGACCAGTAATGCTTCTGTACTTTGTAAGGATGCTATGCAATTTAACCTTGGTAATGTGCATTTTTAAGCTTAGATGGAAAGTACTACGGAAGTCCAAAGTGAAACAGTAAAGGCCAAAATAACACTCAGCAAGAACACTGCAAAACCAGAAGTTCCCCATACACTCACAGACTGTTCCTCATTATGTTGGAAAACAACCCAGTAGCTGGCTATATATGACAGTTTTCCATATTACAGTTGGTCTTCCTCCACTGTTTACTATACTGTAAGTTGAATTACACAGCCTATAAACAATTCAATGCTCAAGCATTTAATGTGAATTCAAGTGAAGAGTAGTCTGGTTGGTTTGTGGTTGGGGCATTTTTCCCCTTCTCCATTTTCTTCAAAATTTCCATGCATTTTGTTGTGAAAAAGTGGTTTCAGGATTTCTTGGGAGTTCATATATATGGAAAGCAAATGCACTTTATCTGAATACCATAGGAAACTTTCAGTAGTTTGCTAATTGAAGGAATGATTAACAGAAGAATGACTTTTTCAGTTAATGGGATCTTTTATCTGACTTATGGATAACTGGAATTGTATTGTTAAGCTATTAGGATTTCTTAGTACTAACAATCACTTTAGAATAGAGAGCTTAAATGCTTTTTGAGCATTCACTTGGTAATCAAACATCTGTTGGATAGTTTTGTTTTTAAAAAGTGACATCCACATACCAAAGATGAAATTATCAGGCCGAAAGAGCTGACCAAAAGGACCAGACCGCACACTATCCATGGTTCCCGGCTCCAAGTCCACCAAGACTGCCCTTGGTACAAATTTCTGGGCTACAATAAAAAGTAAGCATGTCTTCAGTGTTCTGAAATAAGCCAACATGGTTATAGCTCTCAATACACAAATACATTTCTCTTACTATTAGTCTAATAAAAATTGTACATATATAAATATTTCCTATACAGGAAGTCATGGTGGTGAAGAAACCAAGCACCACAGAAACAAATCAATTCTTGAAAAACAGACCTGACAACTTTTGGGTCATACAAACGGTAAGTTACATTTAGTAAGCTCTTTTTTAGCAACAGATATGAGGGAGGGAAGTTTCTAATTAGAAAAAATGGTTTATATGTTCTTCATGAGAAAGTAGACAATCTTTTCTGTGAATAATGGGGTGAGCAAAGGGTTTATGTTCAAATGATCCTAATACATCTCACAAGCTTCTATGCTTGAAGGATTCACCTCCACTGAAAGAGTTACTTGGTGTAGGTGGCAAACAGTAGATTAACATACCTACCACAAAGCACGAAATAAAGAATCTGTATCCAGTTGAAATTGTTCAAGGAAACTAATATGAATTAACCTGAGCTGAACAAAAGAGGAAACATTTGTACTTGCAGGTTCATGTCAATAGACCAAAGGACCCCTGATCCTTACTTTACACTGTTAACACCCTTCAACACTAGACTGACTCAGAGGATTTGGGAGTCTTTGGCATCTTGTTAATGAATGACTGTCGAGTTCTCCATTACCTGTGGCCCAACCCTCGCAGTCATGAAATCAGAGACAAAGCACTACCTGTGCAGGCTCTATAACCAACAGCTGAATTTGGGGCAAGACACATCTGATGAAATAATCATATGTTAGAAGAGCAAACGCCTAGCACAGTGTTTAATAATAAGCAAGCCTCCACCTCCAGACCCTAAGGACAACCCCTTGTGCTGTTTCTCTCTGCCTGGGGAGGTAATACCTAGTTATCAATCTGTAAGAAAGTTTATAATCTTTTCTGTATATAATGGGGTGAGTTGGGATCAGCTCGGGGGGCTCATGGCATGCAAGGAGTGTGACCAGATGTGCAGTACAGCTTCACAAACCCCTTCTCTCCCAGATATCTGTGTTCTTTCCCACGGAGTCCCCTTGTCCCGCACCCCAACCCATCCCACACTTACACGATGATTCATTATAGTAGACATTGATCCTTTCCAGCTGCAGCGCTGAGTCACCGACATAGCCTCCGGCTGGGTCAATGCCATGCTCATCACTTATCACTTCCCAAAACTAAGGGAGGAGAGAAGAACTAAGAGAGAAAACTAAGGAAAAGAGGGTTGGGAACTCTCCTACGGAGCTCCGGGGGCCCTGCCCAGAACGCGGGCGGGGGGGCGGCCCGGCCGCAGCTGCCGGATTCCTGGCGTGCCCGCGGCCCCTCCCTGCCCGGGACGGGACGGGACAGGGCGGCAGACATAAGCCCTTGCGCAGGCACCAGAATTCAAACCCAACGGACAAACGGCAACCGCCCAATTCCTCGCCCGGACGGGCTGCAGCGTTTCAGTGCAGGGAGGGGCCGCTCGGACTTCTGCCGATCGTCCCCTCTTCTGAGCCAGGGTCTGGCCAGTTGAGACATAAGAATAATTTTAAAATATAAATTAAGGAAAAAAAAAAAGTCGCGTTTGATTTGGTACTTCCCAAAGCCTTTTATGGTCACGGGAAGAGGCGAGATGCGCGGTTCCCCGCGTCCCAAGCGCGCCGGGCGCCTCTGCAGCGGCTCGCTCGGGGAGCGGGACGGCAGCGGCGGGCGGTGGAGGGCGGCTGGCACAACTCAGCCCCGCGGGGCCAAACAGCCCCAGAGAAGCGGCCGGACGCGCCCCCCAGGCGCTTAGAGGCTCCGCAAGCAGCGGGCGGCCAGCGGCGGCCCCGGCTCCCCTCAGCTCACCTTGGTCCCGATCTGGTTTCCACACTGGCCCGCCTGGATGTGCACGATCTCCCTCATGGCGGATGCGCCTGGCCCGCTCTCCCGCCGTCCAGCCCGGCTATGCGTGGCGCCGGCCGCCCGGGCGGCGCTTTTATGGGCTCCGAGGCGGCGCGCGCCCACCCCCCCTCGCAGCAGCGGCTCACCCAACGGCCGGCCGGCGCCCCGCGCGCGCTCCGCTCAACGGCCGCCCCCGCCCGGGCACCGCCCTCGCCCCGGCCCCGGTTCGGCCCCGCCGCCGGGTCGAGGCGGGCGGCGGCACCCGCTGTGTAATATTGACCTCTCACGTTTTCCTCATCCGCAGTGAGGGTCCCGGAGAACTCTCCGCCCCAGATGTGGGCCCCAGCCGTGCTGTACGTGTCACCCGAACCGTGTTTGGCCAACGCGGAGTTGTCACCGTCGCCCACCGAGGACATCATCGCCTTCTCCTGTTATTCCTTGGCCTGCTGCCCCGTCGGCCGGGCAGATCACAACCTTCACCGAAGTGAAGTCCATCCAAAGAAATGGGTGGACTTTCTCAATGCCGTGCCAACGGCCATCTTTGCATCGCTGTTTCCTGCCGCGGTTTATTTTGCCAGCAGATAACAAGCCACTGCGGGAAACTTGGAACGGGGAAGGCCAGCGGTCTTCATGGAGCGAGTCTCCTGAAAGCTCCTGTCCCCACAATACAGAGCATTCCCCGGGCACATGTAGAGTTTGGATAGCTTGATTTTTAATGAAACAGGAGATTTTTTTCTCATCCAGAGAGGGAACAAGTTCCCCCAGCTGCTGTACCTCCTTTATGATGTTTAGTTAGCTGTTGCATGGTTTCCCACATAGAGAAAAGCTGCCTAGTGTGGCTGCCTGCTGTAATGCCAGTGTGACTGTTCCATGGGATGCCATCGTCTATGCAGCATATTCTGATCTATAGCCCTGGTGGGAGGCATTCTGTCTATGAACATCTTTACTGTATGGCCACGTCTCTGCTGTTGTGCAATAGCAGCCCTGAGGCCAGAGTTACAGAGCCTCATTATCTGCTTGATCAAAGGTGACCCAGCTGGGACTTCCCAGGAGAAGAATCTTGGGTGCTCTCTATGGCTTGACTAGAGTTAAGGTAACCCCCATCAGTCAATAAATAACCCCCAAATAACCTAAAATCTGTACTTAGACTGTGAGGCCACTTGCTGCCTGCCTGCCTTTATGTTGCTGTGACATGACCGATGTCGGCTATACTGTGTGCTGGGCTCCAACCTGGCCTTTTCATAAGTGTCTTTCAGCAGGACCAGCAGCTTCTTGCAAATGGAGCCCCCACACCCCACTCTAGGCTGAGTCAAACGTCTTCCTGACATCAGTGAAGCAGCTGGAGAATCAGCATGTTTGCCTTGCAAGCAGCTGGCAGTGCAGGATTGGATACTATGTGCCTTTTTCTCTGATGAAGAACTCTAAATAAGTGTCCTTCTCTGTGTGGTCTGCATTTTCGGAAGAGATCCATGAACAAGTCATTTGTTCAGTAGCCTGACTAGTGAGGTTGTCTTGGGCTTTGCCTGAGTCTTTATGTCCTTTAATACGCCTTCCGTGCCTGTCTTTCCCCACTCTTTGCAAATCCTTCCATATAGTGGAGTATGGCTTGTACTTGCCATCAGCTTGCCTGTTATGAAAATTTCTGCTGGTATGCCACTTTTTAAAATCCAGTTAGTTCCCAGGTCTAGCCAGTGGTAAGGCTGAGTATGTGTTCCCAGTAGGCACACATGCAGGCACATGCATAAGCGCACACATATACATACTCACATGGCTGGCCACAGATTGACACAGGCAGAAGACACAGCACTCATGTAAACACAAACAGCTCTGATGGCCTCATCCTGTTCCTCTCTGGCTGATCAGGACAAAAGCCCATTAGTAGAAAATAAATATACATTTGCATAGAATAATAGAATCACAGAATCATAGAATAGTTTGGCTTGGTAAGGACCTTTAAAGGTCATTTAGTTCAACCTCCCTGTGTTGAGCAGGGTCATCTTCAACTAGATCAGCTTGCTCAGAGCCCAACCTGACCTTGAACGTTTCCAGGCATGGGGCATCCACCACCTCTCTGGGCAACCTCTTCTAGTGTTTCACTGCCTTCACTGTAAAAAAATTATTTCTTATGTATAGTCTGAACCTACCCTCTTCCAGTTTAAATCCATTACCCCTCGTCCTGTTGCTACATGTCCTTGTGAAAAGCCCCTCGTTACCCGCCCTGCAGGCCCCCATAATGTACTGGAAGGCTGCTATAAGGTTACCCCAGAGCCTTCTCTTCTCCACGCTGAACAACCCCAACTCTTTCAGCCTGTCCTGACAGGGGAGGTGCTCCAGCCCTCTGATCATCTTTGTGGCCCTCCCCTGGAGCCTATCCAACTGCTTGGCATCCTTCTTGTGTTGGGGGGCCCAGAGCTGGATGCAGTACTCCAGGTGGGGTCTCATGAGAGCAGAGTAGAGGGGGAGAATCACCTCCCTCGACCTGCTGGCCATGCTTCTTTTGATGCATTCCAGGATCCGGTTGGTTTTCTACACAACAAGGATCCCTCTATTAGGTGGTTTTAGACACTCATTCAGTAGCTGACCCCTTGGATCCCAAGTCTTCCCAGTTGCTGGCACCTGGAAATGTTATCCCCAGAGGCCCACAGCTCCACTCCAGTTGCTGGTGTTCAGAGCTACAGACACACACATGCAAACTGTGGCTCCCTCCAGCAGCTGGTCTTAGAACACTCAGCCTATTCAGTATCTGGCCCTGGATCCCCAGTTGCCTCACACAGAAACACAAACAGGCAAACAAGTCTCTCTGGTAGCTCGTCCAGACTTGTGACCAGTAGCTGATCCCCAGACCCCACCACAGTCTCCACAGTAGTTGGCTCAGACCCCCTGGTCCCTCCAGTAGCCAACTCACAGATCCCCTGGTCTCTTACCTGGACTTATGGCTGCTCCAAAACTTGACCCCCAAGCTTCTTACCTTACTCCCCATCTAGCCTGGCTTGGTGTTTACTAGACTGCACACTGACATACAGATCCACACGTACTCTGATCTCTCCAGTTGCTCCATCACAGGCACACAGGCCCCTATGACTTGTGGCCCCCACCTCTAATTGCTGTCACTCAGACCACAGTACACACACATGTACATGGAATGTAGACCCCCTCTCACCCAGGAAAATCACTAAAATACAGTTTAATAAGACAATACAGACCGAGGTGATCAGTTGCAAGGCACAGCCAGATATGCGTACTGACCAGCAGCCTGTTTACACCCAACCAGACCATTGTAGCCTTGTATCCTTTTAGTTTTCCACACCAAACCACCTTTGTCCTCCCCTTTCCCCACCTTTGATTCCTCCTTAAACATCTTGTAAGTCTTCTTGTACAATCCAAAAGATACTCTTCCTCTCCATCCACTAATGAGTCCCATACCCCTGCAGGCAGTATCCAGAGGGTCTCTCCCATTGACCAGTGGTGATGGGCATCGCACCTAGTCCACAGGCTGAGCCCTCTCTGGGAGAAGCCGGGGCACATGCTCCTTTTCTCTGGGTGTGTTATTGGGGTTCTCCCACCTGCCACTGTTCCTCTGTGCTCCCTTGTGTTTGTAGAGATAAGCCTTGAATCACATAACCCAGCAGCAGATCAAACCCATTTGATCATCTGAATCAAATTGTATTTTGAGAATAAAGTAAGAAGGAAAAACTGGACACAGGTAGGCCAGTGAGGGGGTAAAAGAAGTAATGGGAGTATATTGTAGCAGAGCCTTTAGTCCAAGTGCCTCCTGAAAAGCTGTACAGGTTGCATTGCCAGTGTCTGTCATCTCTGAAAGATTTGTCTCCCGTTTGGGAGCAGCGGTTGGTCAAACACCATTTAGAGGCCACAACTTCAGCCAGTTTCCCACGCATACAAAGTAACCCACTGAAGTACATGCAAGACTGTAGAACCATGTGCGTGATGAAGGTGAGCAACAGTTTACCCAAAGAATTTGCATCTCACTTGTACACATTTTGTAGCTAAGTAAGTATGTTCTAATATTCAGTCAGACCTGAATCAACCTGCAGCTTCACCATGTTTTATTGCTAATAATCTGAGAAGAAGTAACACCCGTTTGTTGGTAATTGAATGTAAATGTACCTTCAAACCCTTTTTATCCATGCTTGTGTTTACTTAGTAGTTCAGCTGACTTAGGAGGTGCCATTACAACCCGTGTCTACAAAAGCCTGCACATTCTCTTTAAGTCTCCACAGGCTTGGTCTGGAATTTTAAAGGCACTTAGGTGTTTCAAAATCCTACTATGTACTTAACTGCTATGGATTACTTCTGGATGTATTCTAAAACCTCACTAAACACCTCTTGGAAATTTAAGGCACCTAAATGTCTTTAAAGATTTCTCTCTAGGTACTTCATCTCACTGAGTCCATGAGATTCATTCTATAAATAGAGTAACAGAGGAACACACTGCAAATTCTGTACAATGGCTTTTCCCTTGTCTTATTTGGCTGTATAGTCATTTTCTCAGATACCTATAATATATATTGACTTCTAACCTTCATAACTCAGTCTTTTTTTCCTTCCCATTCACTTCATAGGCTAGTTAATAGTTAGAGTATGCCTTTTTTCAACATGCACAAAATAGAAAGAAAGCTTTCTTAAGATTTCACTTGCAAATTTACTCCTTTCATTGTTTTTCCTTTTTTCCTTCCTTTTGCAATTTTAACTTCAATTCAGTTGTTAAAAAAAACTCAATTAATATAGTCAACCTGAAAAATTAGTAAGATGTTGCAATAGTTACAAACCAGCAGCCCATCTTTGCAAACTCATGCTCCAGACAGCCTCTTGGACAATCAGTTTACATGACTGACTTACATTCTCAAAGTATCTCTTGCTCCCAGGTGTGGAAGCAAAAGATTCAGTAGTAAAAGAGGTCCATGCTTGAATTTTAGGGAGTGCCATGACCCTTTATGATAGACAGGATGTGGATTAAGGAAGGTCTGACTTCTAGGGCAAATCTGAATTAGCCTGATATTTCTAGCTGGTAAAACCCCAGAACAACTTATTTCCAGTGGACAACTCTTTGGTGCTCCAATGTGATGGGCAGAGCCCATGTGGTTCTTTATTCCCGTTAGTCAGCATTGACAAGGCTGCCACTCTTAGCAGTGGTATCAGAGAGTAACAGCAGATGAAATACTCATATTGCTCCTGTGCGAGATCCAGCTGCCTTGAAAAGGCTGTATATGTTCACAGTCAGGACAAACTGATGGGGCCATGTGGGGCTGCAGAGCTTTCAGTGGTTTTGTCTTCAGCCTTTCTCACGTACTCCTTGCTCTTGCAAAGGCTAAAATAGAAATAGATACCTACAAGATGAGAAATTTCACAAGGCAGCACAAAATGTGTAAGGTGGCCATACTACAGAGTAAAAGGACTTAGGATTTTCCTGTAATAGCAGGCTAAGCAACAGTCATCTCCCACAAAGTCACATGGAAATTTGCTTTAATGCCCTGGAAAAACCCCAGCAAAGTTCTCCTGTACTTAGCCAGTCATATGATATGATTGTTAAGCTGCTTCCTGCTTTTCAGGAAACACATTTGTGTTTATATCATGGTTGTTGCTAGGACTATTTCTATTTACTGGAGTTTTTAAGGACTAGAGAGAAATTAATGTCAGAGCAGAACAGTTAACATGATAGCTACTATTTTTTTTCAGAATGATAAACATGCTGTATTTTGATACATAAGAATATCAGCAAGGGTCTATCCAGTGTTATAAACCTCATTAGCACTCACATTAACTACCAAAGCAATAAATACAATCCACATGGTGGATTCACTCTGACAGCTTGTAGCAGACTAGTAAATGCTACTAACCCCACGGTTACCTTTAGGAGGAAGGTCCCAGGGTCGCTGTTATTCCTTTCACTCCTCTTTAGTCTGAAAGCTTTTTAATGCACGTTTTAAAAAAGAAAAAAAATCTTTAAAAGTTTTGACTTTGGGATTTTTTTTTTGCCTAGGTGCCTGAGGAAACAAAGCATGGGAAGTCATGCTCTGTGCAAGTGAATGCCCATGTATCTCCACCACTACTTCCTTTTCAATCTGTCAACATCTTGTGACAAAATCTGCGAGAGGCATGTAAATTCCAGAGATATTGCAGCTGCAGAAGTGTCTAGAAACAGTTCAAGAACATGACAGCATGGTCAAACCTTTCAAAAGGGGAAAGGAGACAGCAACACACAGAGAAATGTACAGTCTAATAAGGCTAACACCAGCATACACGTTTATCACAGGTGTTTTGCAGCTTATATTTTGCCTAGAAAAGCTGCTATATTTCACATGGCCCTCAAACACTTTCTTGCTTTGTTCCCCCTACATTAAGCTTTTTGCTGTGGAATCTGTCATGTCCCTAACTGCTACCTGTGCTCATACATAGTCCTTGGGAGTTTGTTTTAATGCTGCTCACCTGTCTGCTTTGTAACTGGAGCTGTCAGTGGAGATAATACTGATGATTGTGTGTTAGCCCACAAGATGTGGTCTGAACTTTGTAATGTTAAAGCAGCGGTCACTATATCAGGTCTGGGGTAAATATGTTTATGGATGAACATCCAAGAGACCGTGAAGCAACACTGGAGGAATTCTACCATCTCATCAAAAGGAGTTTCTAGCTGCATTTTCACATGCTTTTCTCACTGTTTGACAAGATGAATGGAAAAACTCAATCTCGGAATATTAATGTGTTTAAGTTCAGCCGCCTTTGCACTTTCCAGCACTTACTGTCTTTTCATTTGGAACACATTTTCTGTCCTTGGGAAACAAGCATTTTCTTTCAGCCCTCTGTTTCTATCTGTGCTTAGCCCCAATGCTAACAATAACTCATTCAGGACTTTATGCAGAGTTGGTTGTAGCGATTTTTATGCAACAGCAGTAGCAGCTGGATAAAAAGGAGGCGTGTACCTGCCTGTTTTGCCAGGCAGAATGTGTGTTTTGTGTGGCTATGTTTTTAACTTCCATTCTAATAGGTCACTTAGCTACATAAACAAACAGAGCCGGAGAATGGGCTGCACTGTGTGTTCAACAGTCAGTAAAATATCCAGGTTAGTGTTTTCTTACAGCTACAACCAAGAGTATGGGAATACAAAATTAAGGCAGGAATTTATTTACTTTCAACTCTCCATCCTCTCCACACATCAGAGGTTCTGGGTAACTCAGCTGTTTGAAGGACAGAGTGAAAACCAATTTTAACTGGAATGCGTGCTCTCCATTATCTCTATCACACAGTGAGTGAGTGGTACAGCTGCAAGAGGACAATGAATCTGAGATATTGCTGACTTGCTTTTGGAGTTTAGTCAGCTCTGAATAGATGCCAATACAATGCAGAGCTTATCAGTAAAGTCCTGGTGTTTTGAGTAGGGGAGACGTCAGAATGAGGACAAAATGGTGTATTAACCAGAAGTCATGCTAAAAACTACCAGGAGAAAAAGCATGTTCTGACCAGATGAGTACACTGACAGCAGCTGGTCTTGATTAGATGGAAGATCCATTTAATCTAGAATTACATCTCTGACAGTAGCCAGTGATGGGTGCTAGGGCAAGAGCATGGTAATGCTTCCCACTAAATGCCCTTCTACGTTCTGGCAATCCGTGATTAAGGCTTTTTTGAACCAAAGAACAGATATGGACCATCATATTTAATAGTTCTTTTGAAGCATCCATTAAGTTATGTAATTGCTTTTCTAACACAGCTACATTTTCAGCCTCCAAAGTCTTCTATGGCATTGCCTGCCATGCACAACTTTATTCCATTCTGTAAGGAAGTACTTCTTTCTGTTGTAAAGGTGATGCCTTGATTTGGTGCCCCATAATTCTTCTATTCTGCAAAACAGTGACTAACAGTTCCTAATGACCCCTGTACCTGTGCATAAGGTGAAGTTTTTAGCATTTCACAGAATCATAGAATGGTTTGGGCTGGAAAGGACCTTAGAGATCATCAAGTTCCAAGCCCCCTGCCATGGGCAGGGACACCCTCCACTAGCCCAGGTTGCTCAAAGCCTCATCCAGCCTGGCCTTGAACCCCTCCAGGGATGGGGCATCCACAGCTTCTCTGGGCAACCTGTTCCAGTGCCTCACCACCCTCACAGTAAAAATTTCTTCCTAACATCTAATCTAAATCTTCCCTCTTCCAATTTAAATCCATTACCCCGTAAAATGCCCCTCCCCATCTCTCCTGTAGCCCCTTCAGGTACTGGAAGGCCACTATAAGGTCTCCCCAGAGCCTTCTCTTCTCCAGGCTGAACAACCCCAACTCTCTCAGCCTGTCCTCATAGGGGAGGTGCTCCAGCCCTCTGATCATATCAGGGCCTTCCTCTGGACCCACTCCAACAGCTCAACATCCTTCTTGCACTGGGGGCCCCACATCGGAACACAGTACTCCAGGTGGGGTCTCACAAGAGCAGAGTAGAGGGGGAGAATCACCTCCCTCAACCTGCTGGCCACAGTCCTCTTGATACAGCCCAGGATCTGGTTGGCCTTCTGTGCTGTGATCGCACACTGCTGGCTCATGTTCAGTTTTTGTTTTGTTCTTTCTTTCCCTATCTGTCCAGCATTTTTTGAGCTGAATGTATTAACCTAATTAATCTTCCTGTGCTTGAGGGGAACATTGCATCCCTGTGATAGTCCTTGCTTATCACCCTTCTCTATGTCTACTAGCTCTACTCCAGTCTCTGTGAAATGGGAGTGATGGTACTCAAATGTAGTGGTATAAGATGTTTCCTGCTCTGGTCTTTATTTTCTAATAAGTTTTAACATTGTGTTTGCCCTCTTGATTTCTGCTGAGCTTTTTTTAATTGAACTATCCACACTGCCTCCAAGATGTCTTTTGAGACTGGTGACAGCTAAATTAGATCCCTTCACTGCAGACAGAGCTGCTTTTGCCTGTGTTATTCAGTGATGGATATTAAATTCCACAAGGTATTGTTTTATTCAAGTCAGCATCACGGAATACGTCAGAAACTCAGTCCAACCAATAGCAGTTTTGACTACCCTGAAGTTTTTTATGCAATCAAAAAGATTCACGAGTTCATTACATTTTTTCCCCCGATCGTTTAGAATTAAGCTGTTCAGGTCCAAGCACAACCAGTGGATCTGATATAGACTTTGTTTCTTGTCTTCTGTTGCTAAAGCAGAAGAGCACCTGGATCTTATCTAATCCATCTCAGCCTGCTTAAGACTCTTGAGTAAAACACGTTGCAACAGAGATCTGTACTGCAGCATGTGGGAGGAGAAGGGGGGAAAGGATTGGTGTAGGTTGTATTACACAAAATTTTTATTCTCTGAGAAAAAAAGAAAAAGCAATAGACCTCTAAGACAAAGGGTTGGCATCCTGTCGAGACTGTCAGTTAATTAACACTTACTAAGCAAAGCATATATTTGAGATGAAATATGTAGCTTTCCAAGGAAAAGTTATTCGTCTCACTGTGAGAAACACTCACGTCACACATGTCCAAACCAAATCAGCATACCACTTCCAGCCTGCTTCACAAACGGTTCTCTCAGGTTACATCTGTAAGGAGAAGAGCACCGTTCCCCTCAAGCCTGTCAGGCCCAGGACAAACAGCACAGCAGAAGCAATGCCTGGATAAAGCCCGGCTTATTTTTAACAGCACAGTCTGCAGCACTGTCAAGGGTGGGTGGGTACAGCCGCGGAAGGAATACGGGCTGGTACTGAATGCACAAAAGCAGCTGAAGCATTCCCCTCTGAGCAGGGTACTCTGAGAGCTACCGATTGGAAATTAAGAGGGAAAGACAACATTTTCACACAGAGAACCAACACGTTTTCTTTTAGAAAACTACTCTGCAGCAGAGAGGCTGAGGGTGTATGCCCGTTGCCTATTAGCAGCATTACCATATTAATGATTTAAAGGCTTATGAATGCTAAGAATGCAAGAGGTCAGTCTGGCCCCTGGCCAGGACTCAACCCACTGCCCGCCCACAGTGAATAATCCGTTTCATGGCCCGTTTGTTAAACAGTGTCCCAGAATGCAGGAGGATATGGGGTTACAATATATGTTGAGTGCACAATTGAATGCCATTGCTTTGCAGGAAGGGTGTGGAGATGCAGTTGTTGCCTGTGCACAGAAGATTTGCAGAGAGATACATCTCTGTTGTGTCAAATGGTCTCACTGTGGTGTCCCGCCTCTGTACTGAACAGGGACTTTACATTATGTGTGGCCTGTATGATCTGTCAGGAGCAGGGCGCAGCTCTAAGTAGTCAAAAGCTTTTTATCGCAGGACAGCAGCTTGGTTTTTATAGAAGACAGTTACACTAAAAATGCTACATAAACAAGGAGGCTGACCAGTTCTATAGAAAAAGACAATATGAACGACAGATAGAGCAAGACAGATAGAAATGTCTTTTTTAAAATTTACATTTGCTTAAACACTCACACTCCCCCATGCTCTCCCCCCCAGTTCCTCATTTTTAGTTTGAATGTGGCCAAAAGGAACCTGGAAAGGACAGAAGGCCACAACAGGAACAACAGGTCACGTGTAAAGGGGTCACCAGAGCAAGACACAGAAGAATAGCAGAAGGAATTAAGCACTTGAAGCTGGTGACATCTAGGTAATGGCATCAGACATAGAGAACCTGCTTTGTTTTCACTGATCACAACTCTTGTGAAAACTAAACACGGTACCACGTCAGGGCCAGGTGAGACTAGGAGGAATTGAGAGAATTGTTTACTGCATTCGGTAGTCACAGAGGTGGAACTGTTAGAGATTGTACTATTCTCTCCTAGATGAAATTCTGATTTTAATGTAGTTTGCAGACAATACTTATAACAATGAGGAAAACAAGCTTGATCATCTTATCCAAAGACGAAATGGCTTTTCAGGGAAACTGGAATAGCTAGCTACTTGCAGCAACTATTTAATAATGTCTGATTTCAAATAAAATGGGTTTATTGTAGAATAACCAATTGTATCTGAAAACACAATACTTATTCCGGAAAATAGTGACTTTTATTTGGAAAGCATGATCATTCAGGGAGGCGAGTGAAGATTAGAATATTCTGCAACTGTTCTAGGCAGCTTTCCTAGGCAACTTCTCTAAGTGGGCAAGAAAGCAGGAAAGCTGCAGCTGAGCACCTACATTGAGCACATTTGGTACAGGGATCACTGAAATTATTCCATTTGCACTTTAACTTTTCAGGAATAAAAGAGAGAGCACTGTAGACTTCAGTTTGTCTAGCTCAGTAATTAATCAGTAGTCATGCTTATACTTAGTTTTCTTGCTTATTCTTTCCTGATTTTTGAGATGGGGGAAGAGCATTTGAAAACATTACTTAATAAAAAGCAGCAGCAAACTAAGTCACGTACCTATGCAAGCTTTGTAATTAGAAGTGCTTTTAACATAAAGAATTATGGACTTCACAGTGTAATTACAAAATGTGTCAGAAATAATTATACCTAACTTAAAGACTTTAAAGGACTTCTTAGATGTCTGAGATTTCTCTGGGTCTCTAATAGACTGACTACCCACATCATTAGGCTGCTCTTTTCTTAAATATCATTGTTGTTTGAGGATCTAGGCTTTTAAAAAACAAAACAAAACAAACCCCAAAAAACTAAACAACAGAATCACAACCAACCTGTGACAAGAGTTACACTACTTTAAAAAATCCCAAACCTAATCTATACATAATGTATGCTAATTATTAAAGCAGACTTTTTAGAAAACTGATATCAATCAACTTTTTATGTTGGAACTGCATGGAATGCATTATCCTAATTCTGGAGCCTATTAAGACATACCGTATTTTTAGTGTTACCTTTCATTAGATGTTTTATAAAATAACAGTAGTATTTCAATGTTCTCTTTCAAGGGATAATTAATATTTATTAATAAATACTCCTAAACAATAACGCAGTACTATGAATGATTCAGATTGATGGGTGACCTCAGAACAACCACACTTGAGATTGAGGTTAGTAAATAGTATGACAGCTGAAAATATTAGTGCTGTGCTGTATATGACTGGATTTTGTCTCTGCCAACACAGAGCTGTGAAAAGCCATTCAGAAAACACTCAAAAAGACTTGCTACCAATTTTAGTGGCCACCTGTAGCCCAGGCAGCTTTTCACTTATTCTTACATTTAGTGCTTTGTGCTTGTGGCAGGTTAACCTTGGCTGGCTGTCAGGTGCCCATGTAGCCACTCTCTCTATCTCCTCAGCAGAACATGGGGAGAAAATAAGGTGAAGAAGTTTGTGGGTTGAGATAAAGACAGACAGATCACTCAGTTACTGTCACAAGTAAAACAGACTCGACTCAGGGAAGATGAATTTAATTTATTGTCAGTTAAAAATAGAGTAGGATGGTGAGAAACAAAGAGAAACCTAAAACCACCTTCACCCCTCCCCCTGCTTCTTCCCAAGCTCAGCTTCACTCCTTCGTTCCCAATCCTTCTACCTCCTGTCTCTGTCCCCGGATGGCACAGAGGGATGGATGTCATGATCAGTCCACAACAGTTCCTCTCTGCTTCTCCTCCTTCCTCCTCATCCTTTTTCTCTGCTTCAGCATGGACCCTTCCCATAGGATTCAGTCCTTCAGGAACTGCTGCAGTGGGGGTCCTCTGCATGGGGTGCAGTCCTTCAGTAACAGACTGCTCTGGTGTGGGTCCCCCTGCTCAGGCTCCCCTCCACAAGCCACGGCTCTTGCCAGGAGCCTGCTCCTGCACAGGCTCTCCAGAAGCTGCATCTTCCTTCAAGGCATGTCCATCTGCTGTGGCATGGGGTCCTGCACAGGCTGCAGGGGGACAACTTTCTTCACCATGGAATTCTCCATGGGCTGCAGGGCAATGTCTGTTCCAGGGCCTGGAAGACCTCCTCCCCCTGCTTTTCTGACCTTGGTGTCTATAGGACTGTTTCTCTCACATTTTACTCAGTCCTCTCTCACAGCTGCTGCACAGCAGTTTTTATGCTTTCTTAAACACATTTCCACAGGAGCACCACCAGCTTGGCTCAAGGGCTCAGCTTTGGGCAATGGTGGGTTCATTTTGGGACCAGATGGAAGCAGCTCTGTGCAATACAGAGGCAGCCCCTGGTCTTGACTCACAGTGGCCACCCACACAGCACCCTTCCACCCCTCACTGCCAACACCTTGCCACTAAACCAAATACACTGCTATTTTGTGCTTTTCCACAGGAAGAAATCAGACCTTGGTTCTTCCACAAGAGAGGAAACGGCTCAGTAGTCAAGCTCTGTAAAAGTATCACTTAAGCTGAGTATGGATGTACTTATTAGAAGTGCACTAGAGTGATATCACGCTTGCATGCTTTTCCTCCTGAAGACTAAGTTAATCTTGAACTAGAGAAATCTAACATTTCACTAAACTAAATTCATATTTCCCTGCAATCAGGATAGGTACTACTGTATCTGTAGGTAAATGACTGCAGGGAGTTTCCCACAAGGAATTAAGGTCCTTGATCCTTACAGTATTTAGTCAAAACCAGAGATTGCTGGAGAATTTTATCTCCTGTACTCAGCAGTTTGTAGTCTTTTGCAGCTTTGCTAAAAGAGGGAGGAAGGCATTCCTTCTGTATGAAAGGAAACACAGTTTGCACAGCTTCTCTGAGGCCAGAAATTGAGTCAGCAGTAAAGAGTTAAGAGCCACATAACAGTATCCAGTTACTTCACTGCCGCAGTCCGGTATTTGGAAACTGTGGCAGACCATAGAGCTATTAACATTCATTATTATTTCAGGAATTAAGTTATTCTGGAAATTAATAGATTTCATCCAAAGCCATTCATCTGAATGTATTTACTCATAGTCAGTGTTTCTTAAAATTGGCACCACACATCAGAAAATATTGCCACTGACACATAATTGTCACCCATCTCAATTTTCATAGCAAGTTAAACTACCGAGCTTGAAAGTAGTGAAATGGTAAAATACTATCTTTCCCCTTAGCAAAATAACAGTGCTCATATTTATAAGTATCTTAACTGCATATATGACAAGGTAAGGTAGAAAAAGCAGTGATAAATGTTAAACCCCACAAGGATACTTACTAATACATAACTGAGGTGGTATGTTAATCACATTAATACCTCCAGTAAAACTTGAGCATCAAGTAAAAAATGTACTTTGGTTTTAAACCTTCTTTTGTTTTTAATTAAAGAAGCTTGTGCCTTTAGTTCAAGTGCTATCTCACTAAGAAGCATGCTGAAATGCTTTACAGTTATAATTCTAGTCAGTTACGAGTTATTATATGTAGTTATCTTTCACAGACAATATTCAGAATTATCAGCATTTCCTAAATTGTTAACACCTACCTCTCTACTCACTGTACTGAAAAAAGCTTCCAGCCCAAAGTCCTATTTTCCTTTTTTTACCCTTCCCTTCTCTATAGGGAAGGGATTCAGGATGCCTCCTAGAGCATACTCCAAATGCTCTGGGGAATTCAGACCCTGCTTTTTTCTCTGAACAGAAGAGCTTGTCATCCTATTTCTCTGGAAATAATAGGAAGGTGCAAGAAAGCAACAACTTCATGGGTTTATGAAAGGAAGGAAATGAAGTAATGATAAATTACACACACAGAAAAGCTACCAGATTCTTCATTCTAGTCATGAAGAGAGCAATTTTGTTTTGCCTGTAGAACATGAACAGTGTCTGAGTCAACAGGATCAAGTACTTCAGTGAAAATTCCTTTTTTGGTAACTAGAGAGTATGACTTGGTGCATTGTTAGTAAGCGATGCAAACCAACAGGCAAAAGGGGTCAGTGTAAGCAAGGAGGCAGTAACCACGTTTCACACCTTTGACATGTCAGTCAAACTGACAAACTTGCCGATTAACTGAGTTTATGGAAATAAAAATTAAAGCTAAAAATGTCAAGTAGCAAAGCTAGCTTCTTCTCTACATACTTGCAGTTAAGAGCCTGTGCTTTTAGTTTTTCTGTCTCTTGCTAGATACTGTACACCACTTGTATATAATTTTCTGAAAGCTACATAATGACAAAGTTGTTCTTTGCTGTGTAGCACATACAGCTGAAGTAAAAACTATGCCTCTTAAGCAGTCTGTAAAAAAAAAAAAGTCAAACTGGCTCCAACTCAGAGAACGACAAACTCCTCCAGTTTGACCTAAAGCCAAAACTTTATCTCTGGAACAAAGTTGGTACAGTAGTATATATCATCCCCCAAATACTAAGCCTGTTGCAAAACCAGATTCAGAAGCAATGAAACAATTTCAGACAGTGAAAACATTCCAAGACACTTCTCCCATTTTGAGAAAATATCAAAGCTGAGTTACTTTGTTCAGCTGTTTGTATTTTGAATTAGAGGAGGGAGATGCTGCAAGATGGAGGCTTTGCAGCATGCATGACCTTCAGCAGCTCAAGTTTTAAGTGTTAAGCCGCCAAAGAAGCAGTCGCTTAAAAACACTGTGAATTCATACCAAGTTAGCATTTCAGATCACATTAAGTTCTAAGATAGTGCCATTGGAAGCTACGGAGGGTTAGCTCTGTAATAGTTGCCTCTGGCTATGAAGGGCTGGAATTTGAGATCGGCACAGTTCAGGCTTGCAAAAGCTTTTGTATTACAGACGTTGAACATGGATTTCACACAAACTAATGCAATATTGAACTATACAAATTCTATTTTGTTTTTTTTAATGTTGGTGCCCCCACCATTAACAACAAACATTCTTAGGAGCATTACACAGTTTGCTTTCTAGAGGTGTACTTGTTTTAACAGAATAAATGGTTCTTAAAAGCTGTAAATTAATGACAAAATTTTTGCACTGCATCAGTTAAATGCAATTCCTTGACAGGGTAGGAAGATTTAGGCCAACAGTTATCACAGCAACAATCAGTTGGGGTAGGGAACTGGGTAAAAACAATGATGAAGTATAAAGCTTCCATTTTAACATAACCTCTTTTTCAGCACTCACAGAATAGTTTGGTTTCTTCTGAAGGAAACCTGACAGTGCTTCAAGTTACAGGCATTCTGCCCTGAGAGAAATTAGGAAAGAATCAGTCCTCTCCCCTTGCCCAGTTGTGTGTCCTCCCTGCCTCCAACACTCAGAAGTAGATGGGAAACAACAGAAATCAGGAAAAAAGTTTTTTTTTCTCAGCTGTCTACTTATTTGTAATACCATTACTGAAGAGACAGGTGGAAACCGAGCAAACCTGTGTCCATCAGTCCCTTTAACATTTGGATGTAGGCTGCTTCTCATCACAACAGTGATTTGAAAGATGCAGCTCTAGCTGGCTGAGTCACATCCAGAAATGGAAGGCAAAAATAAGCATATGAAGCTGAAATTTGCAGATAAAAGTGAGAGCAATATTCCCACATATTAGTGCCATTTGAAGTGAACAGACTCAGCTGACAGGGCGGAACAGATCCCACGGTCTTTTCAGTCCACCTGCTCCTCTTTTAGCAGATTAGGTTTTCCTGCTACTAATCAGTGCAGTTCATGCACATAGCTAATGGATTCCTGTCTCAGCAGAGGCCTGGCAAGCACTGTGGGGTCCACATTGGTCCTTTTCCCTTTTGCTCCCACTGTTTTCTTCCCCTGCCCCACTTGTTCACTGTCACCAGAGCTTCTTTTCCCAGGTGACACCTGCTGTCAGGTCAGACACATTTACCTGTAGCTGCTGGCTCCTTAGCAGCTTTCAGACTTCAGCAAGAATATAACAACTCACTGAAATTCTTCATGAGCAAGCAAATGAAAACCTCAAAAGCCACACCCATGAAAAACTGAAGTTGGGTTTTTTCCCTTCAGCAATGGGAATTTGCATTTTGATGCAAGATGCCTAACTGCTTTTTTTCTTCCAGTTTTCCACACTGTTGAAGAAAAGCTTTCTGCAAACTGGTCATACTAGCAGTTCACTGAACTGTATAAAAACATTCTGGACAATTCTACGTAAGGATTAAAAACTTTGCCCTTTAATACAGCTTGTCACGGGAGACTACAAAACCGCAAATATCCAGTTTAGAGCACGTGTATGTTACACAGGACCAGATGGTGTCCTGCTGCTGCCCCTTGAACACAGGGGCATAAAAATCCAGCATCTCTTACATGTACCTCAAGTACAACTTGGAATGTAGTGTCATCTTGTAACTGAACAGTAAAGACTACAGAAGTGATGGTTTAACCTCTTAAGGAAGCTTGAGGAGGTTGCTTGTAAACCATATTCATGCAACTACGGCAAATTATTCAATATTTGAGGCAGAACTAGACATCAGACCCATTAAAGAAATATATCAGGTTCTTCAACTGGTACGAGCTATACTAACCTGAACTTTCTATAGATTTGAAGAAAAATATGAAGAATTATAATGAAATATTTTTACTTGTTTAAATTTGGCTAAATTTTAAGCTTCTGCTTATTCTCCAATTAGACTTCATGAGAGTAGTCAGTCAGTGAACCCAGATTCAGTGGTATTGTATAGTTCCATTGTTAGCAGGAGTAAGTACACTTAACCCTTTTGTACCTCAATGCCAGCACTGTCAAGAATCAAACCCAAAAAAAAGCCCCCTCCACCCAGCCTTACAGCCCAGTCTGTTCAGAAGGCAAGTAGACAGCCACGAAAAAAACCAACCAAACTATGTTTTGATTGGTGTGAGAAATATTCCACTGGTTACAAAGCATGTAAGTTTCCAAGTATACTTATTCTCCATATTTAGTTGCTGGAGCAAAACCTGCCCTCTCTCCTTTTGCCAAATTCTCAGACATGAGGCACCCATCCTTTTGCCGTGTGAAGAGCTTGTGAACACCAAACACTTATTTCATGACTAAGACCTACAAGCCTTCCCAAATGGGAAAAATGTTAGTTCACATCAGTGGACACCCCCCTAGTATAACATCATTACAATAAAAATTGGGCAAAACAGTGTATTTAAGCAAAAGGATCCAATATCAGAAGTGCAGCTGTGTTCACTACTCCCGTCTTGATCTTGTACACGTGCCATCTTCATCATATTCACCCATCAACTGCAACATATATGTTCCAGTATAGAGAAGAAACTGTCCAGTTATTTGTGCTGCATGGGACATTAGCTGAAGCACCTTCCTAGAAGAAAAGCCATTTGTTTAAAAAAAATTGCACCAACAGGGTGACATTGCCCCATCCCTCCAACACCTTTAGGATGAGTTAGAGATATCTAAGAACCCCCTCATTCCTCTTCACTTCTGAGAAGCTGGTCATTTTTGTAACTTCTTTAGAGCAAATACTTCTGTAACCATTGATTGTCAGAAAACTATTGGCACGCTGGCAGAACCAGAAAACACATTTAGCAAAGCAGGCTGTCATCCTGCTAGACTTCTATAGGCCTTCTGCAAAGCTATTACTCAAACTACCAGAGCATCACTGAACACATAACTTTTCGTGGGATCCCAGCATGAATCCACTTGTCTTTCCTTTAGGCATTCACTAATGCAACACTGCATGTATCTCCAAGCTACAGATCAAACTTGATTAGATCTGAAACTGAGCAATCACCTTACAGTGGATGCACAACAGCAAAACAAGTGAAGCTAGGTGAATTAACACTGTCCGAGCTTCAAGCCTTAAGAATTCTCAGTTCGCAACTACTCTTAAGTTTTAAAAAGTATCAGCATTCAAATATACAGCACTGTGTGAGAATCAGTACAGATCCATAAACTAAGATCAGCCAAGCATCAGAGGTCTACAATATAGACTCTGGATCACCACAGGATTGCAGGGGAATAAAGACCATAGTATTTGAGTGGTCAACTTAGCTATACCTCCAAGAAACAACTTCAACATCAGAGCTGAGAGGTATATTCAAGCCTCATCCCCTGAAAGCTAAGTAGGGCTTTACAAGCATGAAGCTGAGGCATTGGGGAAGTGGTACACAAGAATCGGAACCACTCCAAAACTGGAAAGGGATCAGTTTCTGAAGATGCAGAAACCAGACCAGTCTTCCTCTTCTAAAAAAAACAAAGGGGGAAGATTTTCTGAATTCCTGTTTGAGAAAACATGCAGCTGTGACCCCACTGCTGCTATTCACTTCTCCTTTGAGCTCTGGCAGAGAAGGCAAAGTCTTCTTCCTGCAAATTCAGAATTTTTGCAGCAAAAATCCAATGCTTCAGAAGAGTAGGATACCCTGTACTTAAAGTCTGGGAAGCCTTAAAAAAACATGGTACCTACTCATGCTTCCCACACATATGCTGTTTCAGGATGCCCTTCCCTTCACCAGAGAGTAGAGGCCAAGGAGCTTTACTGGTGTAAAGAAAGCTGCACCTGGTACTGAGCTTCGGAGCAGCTGCAGTGTGTCACTTGCACAGGAGAGCAGTTGTCCCTTAAGCCATGGAGGAAGTTATTTGTTGAACTGGACATTTGATCCTTCAGTTGGGCACTACAGGGAGAAGCCCTCAGGGGAAATGCACTAATCAGACCCAGCAGGCTTTGAGCCCCTCCCAGAACAACTGCAGCGTTTTAAAGTCCTTTCCCTTCAGAGTCCACAGGGCAGCTCAGGGAGAGGGCATCACTGTTAGCAATTTGGAACTCATTAGCAGAGGGACTACACCCAGAACCTAACATCATCTGTCTCCAATTTCAACAGCAAGTGGAGACAGGCCATCTCACTGTTTTGTTCAGGAGTGCCCAAGGTTATCTCTTCTGTCACTCTTGTTCTTTGTTAGCAGACTATTGTCCCAACCTGACACTGGCACCTCCCTCACAGCTTGACTCTGTAACTTAGCAGTGCTTCCAGAAGAACTCCACAGCTACTTCAGCTGTTCACCAGTACCCTTTCTTTCCCACCAGCTGCCCTGTGTTGGCAGGGAAGCAGAACTGTCACTTCAAACTCTCCTTAGCAGGGCAAGTTCCAGTGCTGACACTCATCTCCATAGCAGATAGTCAGAAACCAGAGTTTGTTCTGGCTCAAGAGACGTGACAAACATATGAACTGGAGGAGTGCAGCTGTTCAAGGACAAACCTTTGCTTTGAAGAAACCCTAATGAAGCCAGTTCTACAGGCAGGCATAGGATATAGCTGGCTAATCACTGCAGCACGAGAGAGATGAGTTTGATCTACAGTCACACCAGCTGTATCCTGAAAGATTAAGCAAGGGACCACCTCAGTAGAGTGGGAGAGGTCAGGCAGGCAGAAAGACAGGGAGCAAGATTAGCATTGCAATACATAATGCCTGTATCAGGAGAAGAGGGACTATTTGGAGACTTCAAATTACGCATTGCTCAGGGGGAAGCAAAAACCTCACTTACAGGCATCTACACCTGTCTGTTCTGTACAGAGCAGATCTGGTCCTCAAATAATAAAAGGCAGCCATGCTACATGGTTGTGTCTCAGCCAGAATTTGAAAGGTTAGGTAGAGAAATTCAGGGCTGCAGCTTAAACAGCTGTCAAAGTATGGCGCATCTGTGAAGGAGTCTGAATTCAGAAGAATTTTTCTTCAACCAGGGCAGGACACAGCTGGTTTTGACAAGGCACAGACTTTCAACACACTGCTGAAAGCAGTGGACAGGCCAGGTATTAATTTGCCCTTGCATGAGACAGCATTTCCCAACAGCTAGTTCTACCAAACTCACAACCGCTGCAGATTGGTCCCGCCAGAGACAGTGGTCCTTGTTAGGCTCCGTTAGTTTGCTTAGAAACCAGTTGGCTTAAAAACAGTGACATCACACAGTGATTACAGGTGACAAATTCACATTAAGACAGCAGAGAGTGCTGTATCTCTTCTACTTTGCCTCCATGTAGCTCTGGTGGTGAATCTAGCAGCCAGGTATTGCAAAGTCTGAGCAAATTTTAAGACCTCTCCCAGTAGATCTCAAATCCCTCTCATGTCATTCCCATGACATCCGCTGTCCTGGTTTTGGCTGGGACTGACTGAGCTAGCTGGGCGAAGGCTATCATTTTGCTGATTGAGGGTATTCTTGTGCTATGTTTTATGTCAGTGCCTTATGGTATAATGAAACTGATAAAATAAGACATCTTTATCACTCATGGGGAGATTTTTGGCCAGAAGCCAATCCCACTTGGCAACAAGCCAAGTGAAGCTGTGGCTTCATACTGGGCATGGCATGTATGATATGGAATAGACTACTGGCCAATTTGGGTCTCAGTCCTAAACCTAAGTTCAATTTCTAGGCTAGTAACTGGGGCTGTGCTCCCTCCCAGCTTCTCCTGCACCTGCAGACACTGGCCCAGCAGAGAAAGTGAAGAGTCCTTGACTGTCCTGGCAACAACTATAAACTGTGTTATCAGCCCTCTTCTCAGCACAAATCCAACACACAGCCTCTTACTAGCTACTGTGAAGAAAGTTAACTCCATCCCAGCCAAACCCAGGACATTCTTCCTTCAAAAAGTCCAATGCTTCTTCCTCAACCTCCTGCATGCTTCAAACAAGTCAAAGAAATACAGGGAAATTCTCTCAGGTAAGCAGAGACTGTACCTACACCCTTGCAGTAAATACAAGCTGATATGATTTTGCCTTGGGGGAAACTTAACATTCCACCATAAAAAGCTATAGTAAGTTTTTACAAGTAAGCTATTCACCTTACAAAGGAAGAGTCAGCATATTGGCCAGTATGTAAGAATTAATAAAAATACTAAGTTTATACCTGCTTCAGAGAGCCAATAAGCAAACACAGATTTTTACATTCACATAGACACCTGACGAACAGTGGGAATATACTTACCGCAACACGCTTTTTGCTCCCATACATTTGATGTCATATGAGATCGAATAGATCTCATAGAAGGTTGCCTTGATGTTTAAGCAGCCAATAAAATCTTTAGGGTTCAGCTTGTACAGATCAAATGTGATGTTAGCTACTCCCATTTTCTTCTTTTGTCTCAGAGTGGCGATTCCATTTCTTGTCTAATTTAAAAAACAGGGAGAGACAGTTTGTACCACAGGCCAGGAAACTACAGCAAGACAATTTAAAAGTAGCTTGCTTATTCCAGTCTTTGGGCTAGTTCTTGATTAATCCTAAACTAGAATTAGAAGCATGAACACAGAAAAGCAAGTCTGTAGCTTACATAATTTTGTTCAAGTCCTGACCAGGCTTTTCAAGCTATTCCAAGCAGACACGGGAGGTCTAGAGTGACATAGCCCCTCCTGAATATTTCTTTCCTATAATACAGCTGTTTCTTCACAGTATACCGATGCCTCTAGACAGTGTTCCTGCCATTCAGTGATGCTGGTATGTTCCAGCAACTAGCTGAGGCAGCACAGTTCATCCACACTGAAATAGGCCGTCAGATTACCAGGATGACGTTAGGTCCTTCCATTTAGGAAGGAACATAATAATACTGATGAGCATTCAAAGACAGGTGCAAAAATTACATCTGTGAAAAGTCAGGTCCTCATCTCAAACCCTGGCTCATAACACCTTTCTTTTTCTTCCTACTAAAAAAAAGTAGCATTCAGAGGGAACCACTGCTGATTAGGCCTAGGGTTTAATACTGAGTTTTCCAGAGAAAAAGCAAAGGAGGAGGAGTATGGAAAGTCATCTTCCACCTTAAATCCAGCCTCGTTTATTGAAAGCAGCCCTTGTCTGCTTCAGGGCTGATGGGGTGATTTCAGGATTGCTTGCTTCAAAAAAAAAGGAAATAGTAAAGACAACCCATATTTACAGAGACATCTAGTGGGTACATGGGATACTCTGCTCAGCACACTCAGCTCAAGGTTAATGACTTAGCAGCTGCCAAACTGTTTTTTTGCATGCTAAATGAAGCAATAAAGTTGTGTAATGTAAGACTGGGTCTTTTTGTACCTGCCACAGCAGTACTCAGTGTCATTAAGTCAGACAAGGTTAAACACTGTATTGTATCATTAGCCAGCAATTTGATGCCTGTTTTACTTTGATAGCTTCTGAGCTCCAGCAACAGGGCCCCCTGCCAGCAAAAGTTTTGGACATGTACAAGTAGTTGGTAGGTTTGGTAGCCAGTAGCACCCAAGATATTCGGATAATCAGTGACAGAGCTTGTGCTACACTCCAGATGATTTATGAAGCTGCAGCAGTCCTGCTGTCACTCAGCAGAGCCTGAAGAGGGGCAACATTCAAACTTCTGCTGCCGTGCCGGATGGGACACGGGGCAGAGAGGGAAGGAGCAAGGTGGAGTCATACCCTGGCTGTAACTTCTTTTCTCATGGCCCAGATGCAGCAAATCACTAAGCCAATACGTTATCTTGGGGAAAAATGTACAAGCTGCCCACAGTGCAACAGGAAACTGAAAAAATGGGGCCACATGATTAAGCCATCTGTGTACAAACAGAAAAATGGTAGGTCTGCTTACAGCTCTGCAGCTAGCTGTGCACCTGGAAAAAGAAATTTTGACGCTAGCTTTCTAGCAACAACCATTTAATGGAAAAACAACTAGGAGTCTGACACCATATTATTAATATACAGGTAACTATTTCCCCACAAAACCACAAATTTGACACTGAGTTGATACGATTAGAAGACTAAAATAAGTGGTCTTAATAGTTCTAAAAATATCTTGAAGCACATAGACTAACATTAGGTTTTGATAACTTTTAGTTGTTTTCAAGATTAAATACAGGCGTTTTTCTAGCCCTCACTAAAGCATTACTGCATTCACAAGGCAAAGCTTGTTTTACATTGCTTAATTTGGACTTTTTTTTTCCCCTCTCTAAAAGCTAATCTTTAAAGACATTGTATTTTTAACTTCATCCAAAGTACTAATTTTCTTTGTTACAAAAAGGTTCAAGAACAAAGTTATTTCTGAGGCTCTCCAGAAGCAAGGGATTTCCCCTATAATTATTTTCAGTTGTAGCATATTATTTCAGTTCTTGGCAGACCTTTGCCAACAGTTCTATTTCCAAGCAAGGGACAAAAAAAAAGTTGTCTATTTGTCATCTAAGAAGATTCAACAAGGAGTTGATACCTTGCCTTCTTTAGCAGAAGTTTTATCCCTCTTCTCTCCTCTTTCCAACAATTTTAGCAGTCAGACATTTTTCCATACACTTCTATTCAAGTGAGAGAGAGGCAGTCAACACTTACTTGTGTCCATTTCTGTCCTTTTTCTAGAACCATAAAGTGTGTATTATCATCCAGGGACCTGAAGAACTCTTCTGTGTCCACAACTGTGCCATCTTCCTCCAAAACCAGAGTAACTACTCCAGCAGATATAAGGAAGGCATCTAAAGTCTGCAAAAAAACAGCAGATTTTAGCATTTGAAAGAGGGCCCATGGTTTCATATTAAGACTTGCTTATTTGACATATTCTCCTGAACTTCCCCAGTAATGATTTTTAGAGGAACAAGAGTCTGGAGGTTGCCCTCCTGGGATACTGTACTTCACTATAGTTCCAGCCAGAGCAGGAATGTTTGCTGTACCTTGCTGATGAGCTCTTGCAGACTGCTTGCAACAATTCCTTTCCGGCTGCTTCGGGAGGCATTGGACACGCGGAAAGGTCGCCCTGCAGGCATGAGAGGAGGGAACAGGGTCTGTTTTGTTACTGCTCCCACAGATGCTCCCATGGATACCAAAGATCTAAGACAAATAAAAATTCAGCATAGTTATAAAAATAGTCATGTCAAGTACTGTGAGAGGAGGAGGACTGTTGAGTTCAGAGACTAAGCACATTATACAAGTAATTCACAGGTCCCATTAGACTCATGGAGCTGCTTTCAAAACTAAACACTACATAGCCCTACAAACATGCTGTTGCTGAACTTTCTCTTGCCAGTGACATTTGAAAACACTTATAAAGTTAAAAACATTTCAAGCAGATGCGGGCCACCTCTAGCTCAGCTCTTGTCAAGGTCATGATTCCAGTGAGGCTGACTGGTTTTAACATCAAATTAGAAAAGCAGGAGCTTTTACTGCATTCGGCCACTTAAATCATTCTCTTTACCTGAAAGATAAATACTCAATGAGATAACACACAAGACTATTTTCAGCTAACTGTTTAAGATATGAGTTTGCTTTAGGAAGACTCAACATATTATCCATATTCAAAACACCTAGCATCAGAAAGCAAGTGGAGCTTTTTGATATAGTTATGCTTGACTTCCAAACAGACAAGGCATTTATGTTGGAAATAATATCAACAGCCTATAAAACTTCATCTAGTTTTGAAAACCACAAAAGACTTGCTTGTACCCTAATGTATCAAAATAAGTCAAAATGAAAATTAAGATCAAAGTACACAAATGCATAGTGTTGATGCAGGCTGTCAGAGAGGCTGGAAGAATCCAAACGCTTTTAGAAATAGGTTTTAAATTTTCCTCAGCAAACAGAGACATTAATAGTGACTGTTTAGGTTCCCTTAGGTAAACTGAGGACATAACACTAGTAACTGCCTACTCCCACACCAAGGTACAGACCTGCTCCCATCTATGTCTAGGGTAGATTAAACAAATCATGTTGGTTAATTCAATAGCCAGCTTGCCAA
Source organism: Syrrhaptes paradoxus (assembly GCA_013400615.1). Taxonomy (NCBI): domain Eukaryota; kingdom Metazoa; phylum Chordata; class Aves; order Pterocliformes; family Pteroclidae; genus Syrrhaptes; species Syrrhaptes paradoxus. The sequence goes on from VZTO01004049.1 coordinate 40,296, forward strand.
AAACTGCCCTCTGCATGACACCTGCAAAGGACTGATTTCTAACAAGTCTTTTAAAGGGAGCTAATATTTTGCCTCTCTCATTCCTGAACTTTACCCCCTGTATACCTTCTGCTCCTTCATACCGAATCGCATAAGGATGGGAAAAGGAAGCATCCCCATTTTGTTCTTACACATAGGTGTAAACGATCAACTTAATGTAGGAAAATCTGTTCTCAGACACTTCCATGGAGGGGGAGGAAGTGAACTGACAGTCTCATTCTGCAGCCAGAGGGTAAATACAGGAATTCCCGGAACAATCATGAAATGGTATAAAGCTACTCGACTACTAATGTCCTAGTCACACCTTTTTTGCAAGTCCACCTTGACCAAACCACTTATCTGTTCTTCAAGCATATTTTGGGATACACAGAAAGTAATTTTTGTGACTTACTAGATAGAGTTTCAGCAAATAATTTATTACCTGCTCTCATTCTGAAATAGTCTTCTACAGTGCTTTGGGTTATTGCCTTCCCTCTGTGCACCAAACTTTACCTTCCTCAAAAACTCCACAGCATTACTGGAGATTTTTCTTGCTCAGGCTAGTGCTGTCTCTTTCAAAACACACACACACCTCCCCACCCCCCTGGCGGAAGGTTTTCAGGAGACAGGCCCTGTTTCAAATTAAAGAGCTAATAAGCACTTCCCTCCTGAAGAAGAGTCAAGAACAGGGAGGAGGACAAAGTGACAAAATAGCGCTGACAAGGGACTGAAGCTCCACAGAAGGGAAGCATGCTAGGACAGGGCTTGTTTTTTAATCTCTCCAGTGACTAAGTTAATAGTCCCCCAACCACCCTGCTGGTCCACAGGCAGCTCCCATTCTGAATCACTCAAGCCTTTCCCTCAGATATGAAGCCCACTCATCTGCCTCAGGGCTGGTGACTCCACTTCTCAGGGCACCCAGATGTTAGAAAGTGCAATGCTCAGGATTTAAGAGACAACAGTTTTGGAGCTAGTTACATCCCCTTCCCTCTCACACATTTGAAAACTAGCTCCCAGAACAGTTACTTGAGTTGTATACACAACAGTACTGACAACTTTTTTTTTTTTTGCAAGAACAGAAAATACCAGTCCTGCTGAGCAGTTTTCTTTCCTATTACTTGAGCCAAGTTGCCATTCACAAAAGTCAAAGCATAAGGAAAAATGCCAAAACATACATCCTCATACAGAAGGAAGAATGTTAGGGATACAGCTCACGGGCAGGACTAACAGGGTTCACCTCAGACATCAGCAGAGCCAACGACACAAGCCATACTTTGCAGCTCTGAGCAGAAGTTTCTCCAGGACTCAAGATCAGACACCTCACACTGCTGCCTAGTTCTATCAGATGTACAAAGTCAGAGAAAAAAACCTCACCAGATTAGTAAACCAGGGCTTTAATTAGCTTCACCAGTCACTTAACAGCAGCCTAAGTCTTAGGGAGTTACTTAACACTGACGCTGTTTCACATACATTTCAATAAAAGCAGTCAATATAATCTTTAATTCTGCTTATGAAACAGTGACTCTGGGCGCCAGCGCAGGTTGAGGTTTCAGTTAACCAGAAGTACTAGGAAACAAAAGCCAGTGTGATTTAAAAAAAGCCAGATAAACAGAGTGTGAACCCCTCCATTTCTGGGCCTGTTGCTGAAAGCTTGGTTTTTCCTTGTTGTCATCACCCCTCACCAAAAGGCACAGACTCAAACAGGCCAGCCTACATTCAGGGCTCCTAGAAAGATCCCTTCTTGCTGCAGCTGTCCGCAGAAAACAGACAAACCAATTCCTGATGCAGAGAATTCCTGTGCTAGATTGGAGTTACCAAAAATAATTTCCTATTAAAAGCTGATAAAGCCAAGGCAGGAAACAAGCAGTGGAGAGGAAAGGAATATACTAAGGTGCAGTCAGCTTTATCAGAAAGTTGAGTGACACGTTAGATACTGACAACTCCACTGTTGTTTTATTCTTCTTTAAGAGAAAGGATAAAGTTCTAGCTCTTCCCTCAAGAGACAGATTCCATCAGTAGAAAACACTAAAATATAACTGAAAGAGACAATATCTTCAAACTCCAGCACCTTGCCCAGTTTATTTTGTATCACTACAACCTGCTAGAGAGGGACTCACAGATACTGCCACAAGCATTCAGTGTAGCGTCAAGGCTGGTGGGAGTGATGAATTAATTTTGCTTGCCTGCCTTGAGCCCTGTACACATATTTCCCTCTATCTTTGTCTGCAATATATCTCGTATGTTTGTCTAAGAATGTGGTGCAACGGTCTTCAGCCTCACTCAGAAAAATCAATGTTGCACAACATGAGTGGCTTCAGAATATGGCACAATTGGATTTTTAGGTTACAGTTCACAGGCAAGTGACAATGGCAGTAACAACGAAGTAAAAAAAAAAACAACCAAAAAACAAAACAACAACAAAAAAAGAAAGAAATTAGTCAGGGTTCAACCAGATTGCAGACTTGGTTTCCCTTCTAAAACATGAACTCAGCTAGAACGAAGCGCATTCTNGCTAAAACATGAACTGCACAGATACCAGAACCTCAGCTAGAACGAAGCGCATTCTTGAGCGGTGTACAGAACTATACCTTTACGGATGTGGTCAGCACACCTGAAATGCTAACAGGGGCCAGGAGTCGCGGTCATGTTGTCACCGAGTACAAGCGGCTCCGCACCTGCCCTGCACGCAGGACTGCAGCTTCCCTGCTGCCGCGAGTGACCTCATCCCCGCCGTCACACCTCAAAGGAGTTAAAACTGCACAGCTCCTGCTCGCACTGTCCTCAGAACTTCATCTGAGGCTTGAAAGGCTGCGAGAGGATTCCTACCGGCTTCTCCCACCCAGCGTCCGCCAGGTTTGCCGCCCCCCTCCCCCGCCCGCTGTGACTAGCCCTCGCACCGTGCTCGCTAAGCGCCCTTTGCTCCTCAAGAGCCGGAGCCGATAAATAATCACCCGGCCTCAGCTCTGCCCGAGCGTGCCCCGACCGCCGGACCCGCCGCCAACCTCCCAACGGCGGCCGGGAGCAGCGGGGAGAGGGGCACCGGCCGCCCGGGGAAGGGGGTCTGCGGGAGTCCCCGCACTCACCGCAGCACCGAGCCCACGCAGTCCCGCATCGCCTCCATGGCCGCCCGGCCGCAGGGGCCGCCGGCAGCCACGCTTAAGTGCTGCGAGCCGGCTCCTCCCCGCGCCGGGGCGGCCCCTCCGCCCGGGCCTTCCCCCGCGGCAGCCCCGGGAAGGGGGCGGGAGAGTGCTGCGGAGGCACCGTGTCCCCAGGGCTGAGCCTCAGCTCGGCTTAAAGCTTGTCCGCAGCGCGAGGGTGCCGGTGGCAGGGATGCGGTAACAGGTGTCAGATGCCGCACTTAGGAAGGAGTGTTTCTTCAGGTGCGTTTTGCCTTATGATTGACCTAGGAAAGGAGGGAGAAGGATTTTGGTTAGTACGCGTCTGAGTTACACTCCACATATTAGCTAGTTACAGCTAATATAGCAACGGTGGAAGCCAATCGCATTTGAAGCCTCTCGGGCATTAGAGCAAATCAACAGATTAAGTGTCTCAGCTTCTGATTTTAGAGCCTGTGAATAAGCTTACAGCTTGGATTAATGTACAGAGAAGCTTCAGTGGAGGTATTTAGTGTTATTCCTGCAGGCAGGGGAACAGCAACTTCTGTTTACTGAACAGGTACAAAGACAGTTTTTCCTTTTTATATGCCTGTGGGCGCAAATACAGTATTTTTTGACTCTGAAAACAGGTTCTGTTTCTGAGAGCTGTGAAATTACTACTGTATAGGGAGAACAGGGCCAGGAAGGAGCCTCAGAACCCATCTCAGGCAACAGCCTGACCTCACCCAGCCTGAACTGGGAAACCCTGTCACTGTTGGTCAGGGAAAGGCTCTGGATGCCCTCACCACCCCGGCTCAGGTTATCCCCAGTGTCAGAAACAGATAGTTACCTGGTTGCCTGGATTGTTTTTCCTGTTCAGGGCAGGAAGAGTTGCTTAGCCTATTTCTTTACTCTCCAGGTTTCCCTGGCAGGCAGGCTGACACATACTGGATGTCTTCAGGCCCCAGCTTTGAGACCCTTATCAGCTATTAAAAAACCCAAAGAACCCTTTAGCCCAGGGTAAATTGTTTTCTTGGATAGCTTCTCCTTCTAAGCTTGGTAGAATAAATAGCTCCTGTCCTCAGAGGAAAACCTAGACCAACCTGAGCCCAGACTTTTATCTCTTCTTCCTCAGGCTACTTAGGGCTTGCAGGTGTGTGGGGACCCTTCTCAGATGTTAACTCCTTCTTTTCCTGTTCTCTATGACATTTAGTTTTGTTCTAGTTCTGCAATATGTCCCTGACAATACATCACAGAGAGTGGGAAGTAGGGAACAGTAAATAGTTCTCTGAGCACTGGAGTCCAAACAGCCTGTTTTCCCCTGGATTTGTATCTTGGGGTTGATTGTGGGTCACAGCTGAAGTTATTTATGCAAAGTGGTGCATTTGTAAGGAATTCTTACGAAGTGTTTTTCTAGTGTCAAAAAAAATTGTGAATATACTGCAGCATTTCCTGACGTGGAAAGAGAAAAGAGGGGAGAAGGACAGGGTGTTTTGTCAGATGGTCTGTCTCTTCCTCTGTGGAAGAGAAGGGAGAACAGCCCTTAGAAACCATATGAAAATTTAGGTAATGTTTAAAAACATTTCCAAACAGGCTGGGGCGTAAATGTCTAGAGGAGATGGAAATTTTGGTCTTGCAGAAGCTTAGCTTTCCTCCAGTCATGCATCTCTTCCCAGGGGTCTCTGCAGAGACATCCAACCAGTGCAGCCACTGCCACCCAGCCCCATGCGACGTGACATACCCAGTGCAAGGCCTGCCACAGCTGTGACACAGGGACAGCGTGTTTTGCAAGGATATGTTCCTCCAGCAACATTAGTACTGCAAATTGCATGGCAGTTGTAATAACCAGTACAAATGCAGCTGTTGCCTGAAGAGTAACAGGAAAAACATGTCCTTTTGAAACCTGTCCTGATCTGTAAGGAGAGGAGGATAGCACCTGTAGTTTCACAAGCTGCCTTAATGCTCCCTTTTTCTGAGCAAGCAATAAAGCCATCAGATGGGTAAAATCGCTGACCTAGGAGCTGGGCATCTCAGCAAAGAAGTGCCTTTAAACACCAGTGAGACAGGGTACAGATAAGGTGAGTACAGAACCTACTGAGGAAGAGTATAAAACAGTAGCATGAGCCAAAGCTGACAGGCCAAGGCGAAAAATGAGATCTCGTAAAAAATGGATGTGACAAGATAATATTCAATATAAGGACACTCACTAGCTGTAAGAGGAAAATCAAGGCAGAATCATCCCACTCTTTTACAGGGAGCGAAAATGAACCATAGGTTGAGGTGCAGAGGCCAGAATCCTTGACAACGTTTTGCTTCGGTCATCAGTGAAAACATTAATCATGCAGGGGACAAAGTACGTGGCTGATGTTGAAAGGGGTGAGCACTAGAGGTGGAGTTAAATAAGCAACTGTGTTAATCCCTCTTACAAAATTACTGTCCTACCTTTGCTGAGGTGCAGTGACCGGTTACATATGTGTTATTTGTTCACTGCAGCTTAAGTTAAATAGGTTTGCTTAAGTCACTCCTCGCAGAGATCATATTGCTATCAGAGATCCAGAAAACATGGTGTATGGGCTGTGGAGTTTGGGAAATAGGAGGATTAGGTGGAAATGTGAATCATAGGCTTAAATAATTTTGGAGAACTCTGTGAAGAGGGATGGAATAAAATTTTCTTTATGCCTACAGCGGCTTAACCTATAGGAAAGGAGAATTAAGTTGTGTGTTAAGAAACATTTCAACTCTAAGGTGACTGTTAGGTGCTGGGATCAGTTGCCCACTGAAGATGTGAAGTCAATTGGACACAGACGTTGCTTGCTTTACTGTTCAGCAGATTTTTATCTCCACTGCCTCTGATTCTGCTTTATTTCTGTCAGGCTGTTCATATTAAAGATATGGTTGTTCATTCTTAATGTATGTGTTAATCACTACTGTACCATCAGTGAAAGTTTTCAAGAGCAAATTAGACAAGCATCCCTCACAGAAGGCTTCGATATAGATGATTATTTTGATATAAGACTGTGGAGTAAAAGATCTCATGCGGTTGCTTTTCATCGTTTTCCATCTTCTTCAGAATCTTTGTTAATGAAACTGTATTTTATCATGCCTAACAGCTTTGTGGGAGCCACTGACTGTTTTTATTAGCTGTACAAGAGGGGATGAGGCTCTTCCTAAAGGTGATCTTGCTGCCCTGCAAGTCTAGGCAGAAGAAGCAGGAAACATTTTTTGGTACTAATTCAAATCCTCTGCGACTGGCTGGAAATGGTTCTGTGGCCAGCAAAGATTCCGATGTTGAAAGCCTTGTTTGAACAAAACATTAATCCTTCACTTCAATGAACCATCTGTTCCAGAAAAATGTTCTTTATTATGAGATTTCATGGGTGAGCATTTTGTTTTATTTTGTTCTTTTTGTTTATCAATGATTTTAACAATAGGATCAGGACAGTGTTGATGGGTGGGCACATGGGAAAAAATACCCTGTCAAGAGTATTTCAGTGCTGTGAAATTCTTTGAATACAAATATAAATTTATATGTTTTAGAGTTAGACAGGATATTAAAATCAGAATGTCAAGCTTGGCCCTCATTTACCCCCCTTGCAATACTGTACATGTGAATGAATTGCAGGTTTTTGTGGGCAGCCTTTAGCTGAAAGCTGGCTTATTGAGAACTACATTGTGACAGCAGTAATGAAAAGCAGAGATGTTGCCCATGAGATTAATTATTCATGGAAAATTAGTACTTGTTAATTCTGACCATGCCAAGGATAATCTGAAATATTTTATTTTACATTCCAAAAGTTGCAACTTCAAAAATGTATGAGTTCCAAATAAAACTAAATCACTGTTAATTTTTTTGTTAGTTTCTAAAGTTTTTACAGTTTATTATTGTTTAATGATTCTCCCCACAGGAAGAAAATATTCAGAAAGAAATTTGCTTTTTATTTTATAAGCATTTAAATGTATTTTATGAGGCTTTTCTTCATAAAATGAGAGGCTAGCAAGAGTGGAATTGTCCCACAGCTGCACAGCAATGTTACAATTTTTACAGCAGATCTTGAAGAGCTTCAGACTCCCAGAAACACTCCAGAACTACTGACTGCCAGACTGAACTGTGAGCTCGTGCTTCTTTGTAGCTGCATTAATTAATTGAAAGTAGATTTTAAAAATCTTCTTGGATGAGGAGTATCTGTAGTTTATGTCTTCTATGGTGTGCTTTCAAAGTTTNTTATTGTTACTCCCCACAGGAAGAAAATAAAATATTATTCAGAAAGAAATTTGCTTTTTATTTTATAAGCATTTAAATTTATTTTATGAGGCTTTTCTTCATAAAATGAGAGGCTAGCAAGAGTGGAATTGTCCCACAGCTGCACAGCAATGTTACAATTTTTACAGCAGACCTTGAAGAGCTTCAGACTCCCAGAAACACTCCAAAACTACTGACTGCCAGACTGAACTGTGAGCTCGTGCTTCTTTGTAGCTGCATTAATTAATTGAAAGTAGATTTAAAAAATCTTCTTGTATGAGGAGTATCTGTAGTTTATGTCTTCTATGGCATGCTTTCAAAGTTTAATTAAAAGTAATTATTATTGTGTTTTGGTTTTGTCAAAAACATAAAGACTGAGGCAATAATAGTCAGCGTAATGGGTGACCTTCCTGATGGTCCCAGTGCACTTGAATCAATGTGTCTCAGCCTGTAGGTATTGATCTCTGAGCTTGGTTGGTCATTTTTAAGGGATGCACAAACAGGAACTAGACTGATAGATGCTACACAGTAATCCATGGGCAGGTGAAATTCCCAAAGCAGCTCCACTAGGAAATTTTTAGGGATTACAGATTGAAACAGACTGAGAAAAATATTGCTGTGACTTACTGCTTTTGGGTTCTGCTCAGATACTTTTGCTTGCTGGATAAAAGGGCTCTTGGTGGGCTGCAGGAGCTCTCAAAGTCAAGTGACTGTCAGGCCTAGTTTGGAGTCCAAGCCTGACTTAGGACCTAAACGCCTTCTGACCAGAGCTGGCCTTCCTCTGTACCCATCCCTGCAAAACATCCACAGTCAGTCCTCACACCTAACAGGTCTTTTTTCGCTCTGTGACAATTTTCATACATGTGTAGCTGTCTTTTACACTCCCTTAAGAACAGCAGTAGTTGTTAGCCATTGGGTTGGTCTGTGGTGCTCCCCAACACCCAGTGATTTTCCCCAGGCCTGCCTTTAGGTAAGTCAGGCTGCAGAAGGAGAGGAATGGGTTTATGCCTTAAGGTCGTAAGGTCGGTAGTTCCCAGATCTGAACAACGGACCCTCCCTATTCACCCCTCACTTTCCACCACAGCTCAGCTGCAGCTTCCTGCCCCCGATCACTCCAGCTCCAAAGTCCCTGTCCTCTCCCAACTCACAATGTCAGATTTCTTTTTGTGCCTCCCCCACCAGCCCCAGCCCATGGAGCTGTCCCATGGCCTGTCTGCTCCTCGGCTTTGGCTTTGCTGGTTTTGACTCTAACCATTGGGCAATACGCTTGACAAACCCAATTAGTGTGCATCACGACACCTCCGAGAACAAAGTTACTCTGCCCTTTCACTTACGGTGAGGCTAGAGCAGGTAAGCATTGATAAGTCTAGATGATTCTTGAGAAATAATGCCATTTATCACTTTGCTCCAACTGGGCTTGTTTTCCTGGTGGTCTATCATCCAAGTAGCACCTGGCCCAGTCTTGCTTAGTTTCTGAAATAAAACAAGTGGAACATGTTGAGGAGGATACAGGGCTACCAGCCTTATCTCACGGTCAGGCTTGAGCCATTCTCTTTCTGACAGATACTAGGGGCATGTTACTATCACCTGCTAAGAGAGCTCTTAAACACACCTAGAGCTGGAATATCCACTGTCATATTCACCCAAGTTCCCGTGATCAGCGACTGAGAATGACTCCGTTCCTGTAATGCCTTGTTGCAGAGTAACTTTGGAGCCAAAGAGCAGATGTGAGTCTGGATGCCAGCAGTTCTTCTGGTTTCTACAATGTTCAAAAAAGATGGCTATGGCTATGTTCATGCAGCAGAGATCATAAGCTTCTCACACACGAGTCACCAAAGTTAAAGACTTTTATCATCATTTTGTCACCTTTAGATATGCATGTCATACAGAGTAATCTCTTCTGAAATGTCACTAAACTCCTGGAAAGTTATAATAAATCTTGATTTTGTCTGTAAACTATAGTATGCTAAGAAAATTATAAGTACTGCTTGTGTCTTCTGTAAATACAAAATTAGGAATTGATTTCTCTGGAGTCAGTAAAATCTTCTGTATGCTTCAGGAAGGTACCCCAAAACATTCTGTGGGCCTCAATTGTATGCATGCCCATGTTTTGTGTTACTAAACCCAAAGTAACTCACTGGAATCTGAAGACCCATTTGTTACAGATCACCTTATGTTGATCGTGAATTGTGACGGTCTGAGTAAAATATGTTCACTTAGAAGGAGACTGTTTCACCCTAGGTAAAGGATAGTGCTCTCTGATGGGAAAAACCTCACTCCTGATCAACTGGTAGAGGGAATAAAGTAAATCTGCAGTTGAAGTAAAGATCTCTGGAGGAAATGGAAAGAAGAGCTGCAACTCTTCTGTGTGGTATCATTGCCTGTTGAAGTGTTGCCAGAGAAGTTTTATTTCCAGTTATTTCACTGGGTTAGAAGGATCACAAACAATTATGTATTTGCAGTGAGAGCAAATGGCTGAAGTGCTTTTGCATAGATGTGTCCCACTGCCTCTGGGTCACTGAGCTCACAGACTATGTTGTGCATGCTGCTCCTTCCCATAGAAATAGACTTCATGTCCCCTAAACAAGCGGTCACCTGTGTCCTCTCCTTCCCTCTGCAATGCTGACCGAATACTGATCAGCAGATTGTTGCTAAGCTTCTGTGCTCTTGCTTATAGGTTGTTACTCTAAAAAGAGGATTTGTTCTCCTGTTAGAACGAATTCAATAATCTAGTCTTCCATACTTCTCTCATCTCCATAGCATCATTCCTTTTTCTCCCCCAGACAGACATATCCGTATGCATGCAATGGCATTAGATTCCTGTGATCAACTCCATGTCCATACACTTGGCGAGAGTTGAACAATCACATGAAATATTAGCAATCTTTTATTAAAAGAGACTTCAACTCCTTTCTGCTCCCAAACACAGATGTTATTGGCCCCTCTGAATACAACATAAATCTCATGCAATCTAAACCTCTTTGAGGTTGAAGAAACCTACTTATTTTTATAACTTGCATGACATATATATGTACGTATGTAACAGCTATAGCCTCTTAATTTCCTGGTAGTTTGTTGTTATTATACAAGGAAATCTACATGGTCAGTGGGGATAGTTCTTGCAGAAGGTGAGAAATGCAAATGGATCATTCTTGCGATAATTGATTCTTTATTAATCTGATGGATTTTCCTTCAGGCCCAGCTGAGTGGGTTAGCAAAACAAAGACAGATGGCAGCAGATTATTTCAAACACTTCTTTGTTAGTGGGTAATCAGCACAGATTTCCCTCCCCCTGCCCCCTTCACTCAGTCAAAGCCCATTAAGTTAATGAAAAGACTCCTGTTGATTTTGATAAGCACTCAGCAAGACCTCTGTCTCAACAATTTTCTCAGCTAGACTTTGGCCTACTCATAACTCTTGAATGTTTTGGAGTGGTGTTTTTTTTTGTTGGCTATCTTCTGAGGTGCATTCCTGGAAGAGGTTGAAGAGGAAGCTGGATTTGTGATGAGTGCAGACCTGGGAGCTCAGGTTTGCTGAGTGCATTCTCAAAGGCTCTTGGCTTTAGGTGTCTTGTGAAGGCTTTGGCCATCCCTGCTTAGATCTGACAGATGCTGCCTACACAGGGGGGTTGGAACTTGATGACCTTTGAGGTCCTTTCCAACCCTAACCATTCTGTGATTCTATGATTCTATACTTTTTTCCACTTAGGCACACTTAGCAAGACCAATCTGTCATTTTGGTCTAAACCTTGTTGCTGTTCCTGGGACAACTTTGTGCAGATTGGTTGTATTTCACGTTATTTCCACAGATCTAACTGAAGCACCTCACCCTGTTTCCACATATTAACTATTTTCATATCTAATTGGTTTTCCTTTCTGTGATGTTGGCTCCTTTGTATCACTGTCAAATGTCCATTTTGCTTCTTGCAGTGGGTGCATGTAGACCCATGATCCCTTAGGATGAATCCTTTCTGTCTTAGGTTATGAGTTTGGTCTTTCCCTCCTAACACACATACTCCTAAAAGTGCAAAAGCACTAAGTATGCAGTGCCTATATGTTGCTGGACAGAGGCTATTAACCAAAGACGTGTACGCAGAGAAATTAATTCCTCTTGCAGAGCTCAAGGAGAGCTGTAGGGTGATGCTCTAAAAGTGCTGCTCCAGTGCTCCTGTATTGCAGCACGTTGGTAATGCCAGAGGAGCGCAGAGCATCTGTCTCTTGCCCTGGCCGGCGGACTGGGATGGATGGGGAGGTCCAGTATGGCCAGAGTGCATCCGGTAGGCAGCGCAGGCACGCGTGGCTCTGAGTGCACGGACACAGAAACCCATCCCAGTGTGGGACTGCCCTCTATTGGCAAGCCAGGCCGGCAGAGTTAGCCTTTAGGAAAGGGTTTGGGGGGTTTTTTTTGTGTGTGGGCAGGACTCAAGTTAGGTCAAGTTACAGCTCCACAAGCCCCGAGCTGACGAGTGGTGGGGGATGGCAAGACAGCTGGGACAGTCCCAGGCAGCACCCATCTACTCATCACACCGGTGACATTTCAGGAAAACAAGACCAGAAAGGGATCAAATGTGGCTAGATCAGTAACTGCATCAGATTTAGTTAGACTGCTTCTGTATGACCCCAAGGAGGAAGTAAAAAGATACCTAAGGATCTCGTGTATGTACCCCCCTTACTTCTTCATGCAGCTTTAAGCAGAAATAAATAAACACAGTCATCAGAGTTTACAGAAAATATTCTGCTTTTACATGGCCTTAAGCTATCACATGTATTTGCCACCTAATACACCAGAACCAGTTGTTTGGTTTAAAATGGGACTGAATGCAGGTGTTTATCATAGCCTCCCGGGTGCACACAGGTGATGGCATCTGAAATGTCCCCAGGTGCACGAGGCAGAGCAGACTGAATAATCAATCTGAACACAGGCCAGTTTAAAATTTACGGGCTGAATGCGTCTTTCAGAGTGAGCTGCTCCATCAGACTTTCTGGATCTGAACGCAGGTCAGAGATGTGCTGTGTCACATCGTGCTCTTTTCCCTCTGGCTTTGGCAGCTCATTTCACTCCTGAACAGAACCAGGGTGAAGGGAAATTTGACCACCTCTAAAATTAAAATTCAGAAGTGTTGGTAACTGCCAAAAGGAATCTCTCTCAAATATCACATGTAGTATCTGTGCCAGTTTACAAATGCTTAAAGATACAACAGGGTTGCTGCATAGTTGTGTTTGGTTTTAGTGATCTGCTTTTTACCTTATCTCCCTCAAAGCCCTTTGGTACAGATAAAGAGGCAGGAAAAAATTGCCAAGAACTGTTGTTTTCTAGGAAACAGAGACAGCAGTCCAAACTCAACGTGGGTAGGAATACAAGGTTTCTGTTGGTTAAAATTGACTCACAGATTTTCTATCCATTGTTTTCTAATTATCAATATGTGATTCAAACACCAACTAGTTCTCATTTTAAGGATTTAATAGGAATATACTTGGCTGTCAGCAGGTGGCTCTGTGTTAAGACCGAGCTCTACTCTTGATGTACTCACAGAACTGGAATGGTTTCAAACAATCTATTTTATTTTTTAACCCAACAGGAAGATAATAAAGTCCTATGATCTGTCAGGAGGAAAGATATTTGTCAGGGGAAATATAAGAAAATTAAAATATCTTACTTGAAGGGAACTGTGGCAATACTGACATTATGCTGCTAGAGGAAACGTCCAGTCATTTTAAGAGCAGCCATATCAGCTCTGATAGATATGCAACCAGGTTTTCTGGTGATGCATCAAGCATTTTATTTCTGTTTGAGGGTTTGTTTTATTGTTTCTTTTAAAAAACTCTACTACTTATATATATAAAGGACATTTTCAAGGTATGATGCCTCTGAGTGACAACAGTGTTGGTGGGAGCACTGAAACTTAGGATCTTATCTATTTTACTGCAGTAAATGGGAATTTTTCCATTTCTTTCAATGGGAGCAAGATTGGCTCCTCAGTTCTCCATAGTATCAGGCTGAGGGTTGCTGCAGCATCTCTCTGGCAGGGCTGCAGATCATATGGAGTCTGAACCTAATCCAGCTGCAGCAACAGCTTCATGAATACGTAACAATATATCCTTGTTTGAAGCTGTTTGTGTAGCTATCAAAACAATGTTCGTGATCTAGCCTGGGAAGTTTTGCAGCTGTTGAAGCTAAAGATCGACTCAGGAATCCCCTGCACCCTGAGCTGTGCATGTGACTGTTGCTTCTCAGTTTGGGATTTTTCAGTCTTTCTTTGGAAATTGAATTTGCATGCTGCTCTGCACATGTGTCTTGTCCAAAGGAAACTGTAATTTAATTAGATAAACAATATAACATGTACTGGATAAATGAGAGGGATGTGCTTTCCCAGTATTTTCGGGAGTGGGGGAAGGGTACCACCACCTCGCCTCTGTAAGACACTGCTGAAAAGTTTCCCAGCTTCAGGCTGGACCCACCCCAGGCCAGGGCTGAGCCAATCGGCGCCTCTGCAAATAACATATTGAAGACGGGGCACAGAACAATGGGTTGGTGTGGCCCCGGGCAGGGTACGGCTCGGGTGGGCCAGTCCAACTGTCCAGCTGCCTGCCGGGCTTCTGCACACTGACCTGCCATAGCCCAAGCCTCCGCCACGGCTCGCCCGAGAGCCCTTTTTTCCTGGGAGCCGATGAAGACCTGAAGGCAGAGAGAGAAGGAAGATACTGAAGGAGACAGCCAGGCAGACACTGGGTCTGGATTATGAAGTGGAACACTCTCAGTATTTCCCCTGCCACGTGGTGAAGGAAGATGCAGCCATGGAGGGCCCCACGCTGGAACTAGAAGCCCCATGCTGGAGCCAGGCAGTCGTCGGGGGACTGTGGCTCCGTTTGGAAAAGGGCTCACACCGGAGAAGTTCTGGAGAAGGACTGTCAGTGTGAGAAGGGACACTACGCTGTGGCTGGGAAAGACTGTGAGGAGCCCTCCCCTGAGGAGGAAGGAGCGGCAGACTGACTGCATCCCCCTTCCCTGACCCCCTGCGTCACTGGGGGGGGAGAAGGTCCAGAACAAAGCCTTTGGGATTTGGGAAGAAGGGAGGGGTGGGGGAGAAGTGCCTTTTTTAAGACGTGGTTTCTCTCTCTCAGTATCTTGCTTCTTGTTGTAAATAGTTAGTAAATTCAATTACTTTCTCTTCTTCACAAGTCGTGTCGATTTCTTGCCTGTGACCCTAAGTGGGGAGTGAAACCCTCCCTGTCCCTGCCTCAGCCCACCAGGTGTTTAATAAAAATTGTCCCCGTGGCTTTATAAACCACGACATGGTGGGAAGCAGTTGTCTTTCATAACCAGCTGAGAGGATCCTGTGCAAATGTATATTTAAGAGCCTTTACAAACATATGAGAATAGTGAATTTGAGTTAGGTTTTGAGAGAGAAAACCAGCTTATACTAGATGACTGGGCTGTGGAGAGAGTACAGTGCTTAAGGAGGGGACAAAAAAGGAACAATATGTTAGCTACACTAAATCTTCCTGGACATTTCCATAGTTCAGCATATAGGCAGAATTAAATGAACTTACAGCAGTTATGCTGAAGAAGTTTTGATCTTTTTCATGAGATTCAGAAAGAAACTACATCCTTCTTTGAAATCATATTCTGACATATCTCCTAGTCATCCCAGTCCTGTTCTGTGACATTCTGCTTGGCAGTGAATTATTTCTCTGTAATTGGAGCTTTATTCTCAGTTCATTTGGGGACAGGGGGGATATACGTTTGGTTTTAGTATTCTACTTCACTCAAGGTATTCCTACTCACTGAAGAGGAATCATAGAATTGCAGAATGAGTTTGGAAGGCTCCTCTGGGGTTTGTCTAGTCCAACCCACCTGCTCAAAACATAATCAACTGGAGCAGGTTGCTCAGGGCAGTGTCCAGTGAGGCTTTGAGTATCTTCAAGAATGGAGACTCCATAGCCTCTCAGGACAACCTGTGCCAGTGCTCGGTCACCCTTCAAATAAAAAGCAAACAAACTTTTCCTTATGTTTAAACAAAATTCTTGTAGTTCAATTTGTGCCCACTGTCTCTTGTTCTGGATGCCCCTGGGAAGAGTCTGAATCCATCTTCTCTACTCCCTCCCACCAGGTATTTATGTACTTTGGTAAGATCCTCCTGAGCCTTCTCTGCTGAAGGCTAAACACTCCCAACTCCCTTAGCCTCTCCTTCTCTGTCAGATGCTCCAAGCCCTTAATCATCTTAGTGGCCTTTTGCTGGGCTGACTCCAGCATGCCAATTTCTCTCCCTTGTACTGGGGAGCCTAGAATTGGACCCAGCACTCCAGATGTGGCCTCACCAGGGCTGAGCAGAGGGGACGGATCACCTCCTTTAATCTGCTGGCAACACTCCACTCAGTGCAGCCCAAGACACTATAACACTGTGTCTTTGTGACAAGGGCATGTTGCTGGCTCATGGTCTGGTGTTCACTAAGACCCTCTGTATCCCAGGGTCTTTTTTGCAAAGTT
>VZTO01004050.1:7691-53499 GCA_013400615.1 Syrrhaptes paradoxus
CAGCGCTCCCTGGCGGCCCCGCGCCCCCCCGCCCCGCAGCCGCCGCTGCAGCCCGCTCGCCCCCGGTGCTGCAAAGGGGGAGCGGGCGGGGTCCACCCGTTGTACGACCCAAACCTGTGAGCATCTGCCCTTCTCCAGTTTTGCCCTCGTACTAATTATTTTTTTTCTCTGTGTAGTTCACGTTTAGCCTTCAAAAACTAAATAAAATGAAAAAACTGACCAATTTTAGCACGAAACCCAACATCCCAAACCAGATTTCCGCACTAATGTTCTCTGTGCCTCCTCAAAACATACCAGCATTTTAAATCTAAGCACCCAAAAGTATTTACAGCGAGTTTTGACATAACACGTCTTATCTGCCCAGTCCTGCCCCTGATAAGTAACCAACAATGTAAGGCGACTACCCCATTGTGTGAAAAGAAAGAAAAAAAAATGGCCTAAGGGCCATATTCATACTGTGTCTAGGACACTCCCTGGCCTGAAAATGGGCCGGAGGGAAAATCAGCAGAGATTTCTCCCCACCCCCACAAAAACTCCCCAGTGCACAGATAAGACAGGGCAGGATTTAGGTCTCTCTCTATATGACACTTGCACGCTTCCTGACAAAACACCCCACATAAAAAGTTTCACTGCATGTGCTTTTTACAAAGAAACCAATTACCACATTATCTTTTTGTTATTTTTTCACAATTGCAAGCAGCCTCCTTAAGGTAACCGAATTACATATAAAAAAGTATTGCGGGAATTGAATTCTGTATGTAGACCAGCAATTAGTATGGTTGCAGTAATACACTGATGTAAAATGAGTGAAAGGTAAATCTGGCTTTTTCCCTGCTCTTTACGCCTACACGCTCCACCTGCTTCCGAGAGAGTTGAAAAGGGCTGAACTGCTGCGCTGTTTCTGAGGTGGGTTGGTTTTAAACAGCAGTAAGCTTCAGTTCAGCTACAAGCTAACCCTGAAGAGGGTGAAGAGGACCTGAACTGCAGGCACACAACCAAAATTCTTCATATGCAGTAGAAATCCAGCTTACATCACCAGATTCAATAGGATGAGAAGCGTACAGTAAAGATGCAAAGTGCATTTTGAAAGCCTTTCTCATTAAAACACTTCCATTATTTCAAAGTAAATACTATATTTTCAGCTATATACGATATTCCTTGGTAGTCCGTCTGCGTATAGATAGTGTTCTCACACAGTTTTTCAAATCTGTAACTACACAAATGTTGGAGACAGTTTTCGGATGAACCCCAAGAACTAGAGCCCTACAGCCCTGCTGGTTCACAGACTCTAGATTTTCAAGCAGATGCTTAGCTCCTAAGATTTTTCTCGCCCTTAATTTTGTATGTTTGTAACAACAACAACTGCTTTCATTAGAAGTGTTCAAAAACTGCTTCAACACAATATTTTTCCCACTGAAAAACTGAAGGCTTGGTCAAAACTCAGTTCTATGGAAACAGTGTCAGTCTACTACAGGTATTCTCAGGAAGATAATTTAGGTTTGAAGTGGGTCTGAAAGAGACACAGGCAAGAACCATTCCTGAGCAGCACCATGACTCCATCCTTTCACCCAGTTCTCCATTCAGGTGAGTGCTGTGCTCATAACTCTGAATACTGTTCCATAACATCATGACTGCATTCTTTCCCAACTAATTAATTAAAAAAAAAAAGTCATTTCCTTTTGCTTCAAATCTAAATGAAAACTAAATTCAAGTTTTTGTAAGGAAAGCAGTTACTGACCAGACAGCACTATTTATCAGCAATGCACCCAGAACACTGTGTGGCATCACAAGACAGTGACTGCGAACATTTTACAGAGAAAGTATCTATTTCAACTTTACACATTAAAATTATCGTAAGTCGTTGCATTGGCATGAAAACACTACATTTTCTACCTCAGAGGCTACAATTCTCCATTGCATCCAAAGAGAGGCTTCAACACAAGAAAAAAGCAGTGCAGCTTTCCTTCCATGGTCCTACCACTGTGCTTCAAAAGGGTTAACAGAGGCTACTTCTCCGATGCACTCTTCATGCCCATTGATGCTTAGATACTTGTAAATAAGAATGTCTGTCTGTAACAGCTGGTGATATTTGGTAGCATTTATATCACAGATAATATTCAGCATCCTCTTGAGGCTGCCTTGTCCTCCAGGAAATGAACCAAAAAGTCCAGAGTTTTTCCCCCTAGCCTTCCAGCACTCCACTCCCCCTTCGTTTCAGATCTGTGTGAAATAAGATATCTCACCCACCCTTGCTCTGGGGCAATTTTCCATTCTTGCTCATTATAAAATGTGAATTAGCATCATATCACTGTATCTTGTACTCTTTGCTTTGTCCTGGCTTGATAGGAAACATCACTCCTGAAACCTGTGTTCTTTCCCTAAAGCAAGTTAGTGCAACACAAAGGTATCACAACTCCATCTAGAATTCTTTTTTTCTCTTTTTACTACAACTACTGGACCACCATATTTAGCACTGACACAATGAAAAAAAATCTAAGATAAGCTAAAAGACATGCCAGGTCACAGATGATCAGGCAGACAACAAGAATTCTTTTCTTTGAGAAATGGCTCATTTCTTAAAGCCAAATGGTATGCCCTGGACCATATAAGAGATCAGGGATAATCAGCATTCAACACACATTCAGGTCTCTTTTGAACATTAGGTATAACCTAGAGGATATTTAAGGGGAATTTCCAATTAAATCATTAAATATGCAGTCTTTAGCACACACACACATCATTCTGAAAGGGCACAGGCAGAGGGTTCGCTTGGCAACAGCCTGCAGCCACTTCAGAGAGAGAATGGGAATGTGGCTGCATCCCTGCTTTGCAGCTCCCAAATCATGGACTCACCAGAAGATGTGTTGTACATCCATGTACATCACAGCAGTTTAGGATCTGCTTATTTACAGATGACCCTTTTTCTTTCCTTTTCTTTTTTTGGACATTTCCACAGGGTGGATTACAGTTTCTTGATTGCAGCCTTAAGGCCTACAGCTTTGCAAGCCCAGCACGTCAAATACAAAACCAGCTGTAAAAGTAGCTGTTGCTTAGGTCGCAGGGGTAAATTGGGAACATTCAGGGACCCACTTTGTCTGGCAAACCACGAATCAAACATGCAACTGTCCTTGGATTTGCCTGTGACGGTCCCTGTCAATTAGAAAAGCACTAGTTATGGCTACAAGTACTTCCTAGCCAGCCCTGCCAAAAAAGAAGGCAAAGAACAGCTGAGCCAGCTGCTTTAGAGAACAAAACTAGAACTTCTGTGAACCATTATTTCTAGTGCTTGTCAGGATTTGCAGCAAGGCAGGGTAGTAATCTAGTTTCAGTTGTGTGCACGGCTCTAGGATGAAGTTATTTCACTAGAAATACAGAAGCATCTGACATTATTAGACAAAATAGTGTGGGAAGTAGAAGTGCTCTCAAATACATTCAGTGGTTGAACCATGCATTTAAATAACATAATTAACAAATCAGTACTTAAGACAGATATTTTTATTATTTATAACTTTAAATTACCTTTCAATAGTAAAAAAATATGGAGAAAACAAAACCAACCCTTGCTTTTCTTAATTTTTCTTTCAGACACCAAGGATAGTTACTGATTGACATGGTTTATTATTTTGTATTTATTTGGATATACAATTCTCATATATGGAGAGATTTAACCAACTACGTGAGACAAAATTATTCCTGTCAATAAATGAGGAAAACTACTCAACAAGAGTAAATCACCCCCAAAAATATAACAAATCCTTGACAGATCTGAAATGACTTAGATGTCCATGTTTCTAATCTCATTCTTAGCCACAAGACCTAGCTTAGTCACTTTTTCTTACATTCAGCAATTCTGCACACTCACAAAGTTGTGCAGGCATACCTCTGTTCTAAATCAGTGGGACTGAGTGCATACCAGAAGTTGTGGAAATAAACCCTAGAGTAGTTATAATTCTTTTCCATTTCAAGCAAAAAAACCCCAGTATTCATAAGACCACCACAGGAAATCTTGGTCTAAGGCTGAGCACAGGGATTTAACAATAATAGTCTCTGGATTCTTTGTCATAGAAAGCGGACACAGGTTTGAGCTCTGTCTGCACATGAGTGAATAATTCAAGAAATAAACTGCTGGTGGTCCAGAGAATTCCTGTTCTCTGACTGGAAAACCAGAAAGCAAAGACTGTACATGAATACAGCTCATCCTTCACCCACCTGTGGCAAATTAAATTGCATACAAGTTAGAACGAACGAGCAGTGGCTCTGTACAGCCACAGGCTGGAATGCTCCTCAGGTGCTTTGGTTAATTCAGTACTGAGACAGATCATTTGCCTTCTCCAGCTCTGGATCTTAGATGGGATTTGTATTCCCACCTGTCAAAACACTGTCAACTTTCCATTTTGCCAGAATGTCTCCTTGTTGTGACAAATAGGGACTTTCCCTTTTTGTCCAGCGGCAGCAACGTGCCTTCAACTACTGGGTATAAATCTAGGGGCAGCTGACTCAGTCCACCAGAATTTCCCCCAAAAATGGGTTTGGGTTTCCTCCTCAGCAGCCAGCAGGGAGGAAGCATGGAAAAACTCCCAGAGAATTCAGCACTAGCAGACTCTGAAGCTCTGTGAGCCCATTGTACAAGGGCACATCCCCATTCCTCAAACTACCCAAATGTCTCTGCTTTTCAGTTCAAGAGTAAGTATATCTATTAAAATTAAGAAAAATGCAGAAAAAAAGAAAATAAAAAACATCAAAAAATCTGTGAGAACCTTCTGAACTGTCATCCTGTAATTCTGCAAATGTGGAACGTATTTCAAGAGCTTAAGGAAGAATTTGCTCAGAGGTAACGCTTGCAATTTCAGCAATAATATTCCCCCACACACCCAAAGGATTGTACTGTTGATGTTACGAAACAGGAGAAGGTCCCATTTTTCCTAGTATAACAAATCAATCTTTCCTCCCTCTGAAAAAGAAACTTTTTGGAGACACAGCTGCATGCATCCCTTCACAAACACCTCCTCAAGCAAATCATAGAAAGCGTAAAAAAGGGAGAGAAAGGCCCAGTATCCCGTGATTCAAAAATTAATGTCAGATCAGTCTTTGCATGAAGTCACAAGGGAAAAATCTCCAATTTGAAACCTAGGGAGCACTAGGGAGAAGAATCTCTTTGTGCAATTAAATAGAAACATCACCAGTGAAAAATTCATGCTGCGATCTCCATGCATACAGGGATATACACCCTGAAAATCTTTGCAGCAGGGTAACCATGGATATTCTTTCAACATTTTATATACTTCTCACAGAACTCTTTGATTTTGTAATGTATGTGGTTTTGCGGATTCCCAAGCACAATATGCAATGGATTAGAGTTGCACTTATACTGAGATTTCTAACCACATGTAACATCTGTTTGTGGGGATTCTCCTTCCCATCGGCATATGAACATAGCAACGACATGATCTTGTGCTTTGTATGGTCCTCTGTGATCAAGGACTCTGCTTAGAAGGAAATCTTGTGCTTGGATTAAGAATATTGGACTATGACTGTTCTTGCGAACAAGATTACCCAACACAAAAACATTGGAATTGAACTGGAGGCAATGCAAACTTATTTTCAGAATAAAACCAAGTATATTATAATAATAAATCCTGCATGTCACATATTGAGACCTAACAAGTTGCTGCAGACTGGGAATGGCCATTACTGTGTGGTAGTATGAAATGGTGTGAAGTTTCTACAACATATTTATCAAAACTTCTAAAGAGGAGTTGTGCTTTATTATTTTTCCCACCATTTAAAACTGGCTTGCAATTTCCACTGGAATTTGAAAAATTAGAGCCCACTTCTTACAAAAATAATCAACAGAAGACAGTGTTAGAAAAGGAGTTGCATCACTTAAGACAACAGAAGTTTAAAATATAATGACCTTATAAATTTCTCATCCTAAATACTAACGCTGAATGGTATCCGGGCAGTTACAGGTGAGGAAGTTATGCATCTATTTCCTTTATGTATGATTCTCACCTTTGTTATTTTCTTGAAGAAGGGTTTAAAGGGGAACTGACTCTGCAAGTTTTAGGCTGCGGATACAAAACCTTTTTGACTCCAAGCAAAAGAGCAGACAGATGGCCAATTCAGCCAAACTCTTTGCTGGCCATCCATCAGACTATGAATGGTAGCAACAATGAAAGCAGGATAAATAACAAATAGAAGTGCAGTATGGAATAATAAGAACTCAGAAATAAGATGTTCTGGAAGTTCCATCTCTAATTTTTTAAGCCTGAGAGCCTTCCACTTCCCCTGCTAGCTCAAGAGAAGAGATCAGCTTATCTAGGGCACATAAGGACAATTTTTTCTTCCAACTTAATTGCAAGAAAAGCCAGTGGAAGGTAACCCTAGCCCAGTTGTGATGGATGTGACTGTACATGCCAGACAGATGTTGCCAGCACCAGCGTTCTTCCTATGTCCCCCGAGTGTTAACCACTCACTGGGGATTATGCATGTCTTGTACGCAGGGAAATAGCAGTTTCTTTGTCCTCCCGCTTTATTACAACATAGTGAACTCTTTAGGAGGGCAAGTTTTTGCCAACAAGAGGCAAATTAATAACATACGTATACGCTGTGTTTCTGCTCCGACATAGGTGAATGCAGTACTTGTAAGAGATGCTATTTGCAACCTTCTTGAAGCAAGGATCTTGAATCCAGCCCCAGCTACACCAGCATGAACCAACTGCAATTGTACTGGAAGAAGGAAGGCAACAATGATGTAACTGGTGCCTCAGCCAAACTTAAATCTGTCCAAATAGAAACAGAGCAAGCGCACCAGTGCAGCTTTCCTCTACATTGCCCTATTAACTCCTCATCAATGCAGTTACTCCAGCTATTCCACTACCTGTTTGAATCCGAGAATATCCTTTATTAAATGTCACCAGATTTATCACTAGCCTCTGTCAAAATGTAGCTTACATGAACACTTCCGTCATTCAATTATTGTGTACAATTTAGCTATTCTCTGTGATTATTATTCTGTGGAACATACAGATTCTAATTTTCACACAAACAAAATGTACACATTATAATTCAATTCTACGTATTGTGTTTTGGATGGCCTTATGCATGTGTTGTACTATAATATGTATTACCAATCATTTGCTTTTATAGATCTCCTCAATAGACAGCCACAGCTTGTCTTTTCTTCAAAACATCCATACCTCATTAAGAAACACTCTTATTGTGCCCACTTCCAACATGGGATAAAAAAAAGGTAAAGAGACAAGGACATAAAGTAAAATTCTGTGCCAAGCTGTTTTGGAGGCACTACCCAGCAGCAGCAGACCACAGCAGGTCTGAAGGTCATGTTTCACGTGCATAAACAGAGATATTTCTAACTGCCCATTACTAAACAAGCAGGCTGGCTACCTGCTTTAGACAGCCCTGAACAAACATTAATTGAAACCGTCTGTAGAACATGTTATCTCTGAGGTAACTAAAGATGTTCACTTGACTTTGGACTAAATTACCCAACAGCTTCCACACATAAAATGCACATTCATGAAAGAAAGTGATTTACTGCTTTAATATAACAGGCAACTAGAAAGAGCTCACGCATGACCCTATGGTTTTTATGATTATTCTCTTTAGTAAAGCACAACTGAGAGAGAGAAAATAGCTAGAAAGCTGCCATTGCATCTGTATAACTTGTCTGTGAGCTCTGAAGCACCTGCTTAAGGGACAAATTCCTCTTTTTGCCTTAAAATTTAATGAGAGACAGGGTTCTGAGATAAAGAGATAAAAAAGGAACCTTTCCTCCAGCACATCACCCATCCCAGGAGCCGGTGAGAGTTAGATGCATTGTGCTTAGTAGAGCACAAGGATTGTTCCTGCCATACATCTTATAAATACTGTAAAACAGGGAGGGAAAAGGGTGCCTGCCCCTCTTCTCCATCTCTTCTTATAGGCTTCTTATGCCTATACAGAAAGAATGAGTCCAGACTGGTCGAAGTTACTTGCTGTTCTGCCTCTTATATCTAGTAGTCACCTCAGCAGGGACAACACTAGAAAAACTTTCACTATAGGATGCACAATGAGGGTTGCTGCACTGTACTTTATAGGGAACCATTCTGTGTAATGGTTTTGCACCATTAGTGTGCTGTCAAATTCAGTGATGTGCCAGTAATGCCACAGAACTGAGCAGGCTGTTGAAACACAGGACAAGCAATGCAAAAAGGCAACAGAGAAGGAGATGCTGAGGATATGTATGCTATTCGAGCCCTGGAAAAGAACACTCCTGGTGAGGGAGTTTCTGTGATTCGACGAAAGGACAAATAAAACACATTTGTTATGGTGCAAGAATTGGGGCTGGTAACTTTGTCAAGATAGCATACCAGAAAAGATAGAAAAGTCTCCAAAAGGCTGGATTCTTTATTGCAAACAAAGCTGTTAGACTTCAAGTAAAACTATGTAGGCTGTAGTGAATGTTTTTGACTGTAGGGAGAAAAATGAATGGCTTCAGTCCAGAAACTGTCTCTGCCTACATACAGAACTAGGTCTGTAGGAGATCCTTATTCAGCATGTTTCCTACAAAAGACATTAATTTACATTTTCTTGTTTAAAGAACAGATAACTGTCTCCAAGTCAGAAATTCCAGCAGACGTGTGCTCAGAGGAAGGAATGAGCACTGCAGAGACCACTGCACATTTCATACAAACACTCACCAACTGTTGCCACTTCGAGATCTCAAAGCGTGTGAGGAAAATGCATTCTGGGTTTTTTTTTTAAGAGCAGAAACTAGGATATCAACCCTGATTAGTCTGCAGTTGCTCACCTCCTGACAGCACAGTTTGAGAGGCACAAGGCCTTAATCAAGCTCAGACATAAGGAGGGATTTCTTCTAAAGACTATAAATGCTAATGAAAAACTCGGTCTTGTTTAAACATCCAGATTGTGACATGGGCAAGTATATGAATTTATCATGTCCTCAATCTTTTGAGCAGCCGGATTTTCTCTGCTAAGCATTGGTCAGGCCAAAAGGAATGTGCTTCTCCTGAATGTCAGTGGCTGAACTTGAAGTCTGGACTTCAGATAGCAGAACATTCAGGATTTGATGTAATTTGCCTCAGCCACCTATGCCAAGTTTCGGGCTGTCCTTGTAAACCCAGAAACTGTCCTGGAGCCTCACAGGAAAACAAAAAGGCAAATTCTCACTCTAGAAGGTTTTTACTCTGTGCATGTTAGGAGCAGAGGATTCCAAATTAAAAGCCATGCTTGAAGCCAGAAACTAAATATCACTTTAGTTTTAAAAACCTTCAGAAAACTAGTCTCTTCACCTCATTTATGAGGTGAATTTATATAGGTTCATTTTATCCTTTGATTAGTTTTTTATTGGTTTTTGATTATGCCAGTAGTCTACAGCTGCAATAGTGTCGCAAAAACCACACAGGTGTTTAATTTAAAATAAAAAGGCTTTTGTGCAATTTTTTAATCATTAAACTGTTTCTACTTATATTAGATTTTATGAAGCCTTTTGAACTTACAGTTTTCATATACAGTGGTTCAGATCATACACTAAAATATCTCCTGTGGAATTAGAACAGCACTGCATGATTATTAATCTACTAAAACAAGGCTTTTCAAATGCTTATTCACTGAACTGTTTTGTGTACTGTTGCACAACAGCTTCTCGTGAATATATTAATCACAGACATATCACTGTTGAAACATTCAATATTACACCGGAGCTTCCCACTCCTTCCCTCAGGGTAGACTCCTTTCTTATTGCTCTGGCTCAGTCAGCATCCATATCATTCACTTTTTCAGTAATACTTCAGTTTAATTTTTAAAGTTTTTGAAGAAAAAAAGTTGCAACAGCAAGAAATGCACAGAAAAGGGTATGAAATACCAATTAATATGTTCAGCTACCTGTAGAAACAAAGCCCTGTCCACTGCAAGCAAGATTCAACTAATTAAGGAGCAAGCCCACTCTTACTTGCCAGCAATACTCATTTAGTCCTCTACGTCCTTTCCCAGATGGAGTGGAAGAAAGGTTGCAGCTGCTTCTGCAGCCTCTTACCCTTCTTGCTTTTTCAGCCCTCACTGCAACCAAACTTAGTGAAATTCACATTCAGCAAATAAAGTGTTTTCTGAAAATTATGCTCAAAGACCGGAGCTTTGCAGGTATCAGGTGGTGAAGGACTTCACCTTTTAGCTTTATCCTGCAGCTGCATTAACACCTCCTCAGGAAAGTCTGGTTTGTTCCAAAGCTCTTGCCTGCCACCACTCCAAATACAACGCATCATGAAGCTCAGTTTCAAAGCTTTTTACATAAAGATGTGATGGAAATGTCATTGTCAACATAATTGTCCCTTGTCCACATTATATGGATGTGATGGAAATGTCAATGTCAACATAATTGTCCCTTGTCCACATTACATGGATATCTCAAAACAGACACCCGTTTCAGGGAATTCTGTTTAGAATAACTTTATCTCTGTATTTAAGAAAAAGCATATAGCAAGAGAAACTTCCTGAAGCCCAAGCACAGAGAGGGACCGTGCGACTGCTTCACACAGGGTTAAATTCACCACCACATGGCTATCCAACACAAGAACACCCAATTATCACCTAAACAGCAAGTTCTTCCTTTAGGACACACAGCTTGCCTGTCTTCATTAGCGGAAGGCTATTACACAGCTGAGGAAACTGCTCCCCTCAACTTATATTTTCCTAAAGGATCCACAGAAATGTAACCTGAACAAGAGAAAGGAAAAGATTTTTTTTTCCCTAGATTCCAGTTGACCTTTTAAACTTAGGAGAACACCTACCAGCTACAGCAGCTGGAACCCATAGGTGTGATGCCCCAGACTGCCTCTGAACCACCTTTGGTATGGCCAAGGGTGTAGGCATGGCAGGGTGGAGCCTAACAAGGACTGCTTGCACGAGCCGAAGTCCTGCTTCAGTCTTCACTGCAGGTGTTCCCTTAGAGTGGGTGTTCTGAGGCATAACCACTTATTTACTTCAATATTAAGCAGTTTGTTATTTTAACTAGGGAGAACGTGCATACCTATAGTCTTGTATTAAAAAGAAAGAAAGGCTAATCATTGAACTTAGACATCACATTTTTTTTCAGTTAAAAACTAAACAAATATCAAGTTGGTTTTTGGGGTTTTTTTTGGGTTTTTTGTTGTTTTTTTTTTAAGAAATCCTGCCCATCTGCTTGTGTCCTTCTAATGTCTATGTTAAAAAATCTGGAGCAGCATCTACTTTCCCCATCCCCTGTTAACCAGCTAGCTGTAGCTGCTTTCAAACATAACAGCAATCCATGGTAACTCATTTTATTCGCACAAGGGATGTGTTAAAGATTGTCTTATTCTTTTTCTTCAGTGCACTCTTCCTAAAAAAGAAGCATTACATATTCCAGCTCCACAGGATGCCAGACAGACATCTCCTGAGCAAACAGAATGAGTTACTCAGCATAATAACTATAAAGACAAGAATAAGATTACAAGAAAACATCCTCTACAGCTGTAAACACTATCTGCAAGGCTTAATATTCACCACCATAACATTTTCATGCTGGGACTATTCCGATCCCTTCGCATTGCTAAAGCAAGCAGATTTTTTTTCCGTTATTATGGAAAGTCTATGTACTATTTTTACAGAGAGAGGAAGGGATGTGTGCAGATAAATGAGTCTGAAAGCCTCTCAAGACTCAGATTGGATTATGCATCTCTCATTTTAAGGTTTGACACCCCATTTAAAAAAAAAAAAAAAAAAAAAAACCCAAAAGNCAAACCCAGAAGTTAATAGCCTGGGGAACTTCTGCTTTGGCAGGACTAGAGTAAGGCAATAGCCAAACACATTGCTACTGGCATCCAGTCTTGGAAATTTTAAGCCAGCAAAATCATAGCTTGCTTCAGTATAATTAAAACAGATGCTCAAAGTGGGTATTGCAAGGATAAGTGTAGAAATTATAAAAATGTATTTTAATAATTAAAATGTCTTGAGCAATCAGGAAAGGTGGGAAAATGGTATTTTTAAGCTTTGAAACTAAATCAAGAAAACTGAAAAAAATTATGCATAGTAGTAATTAGACAAGAATTCTCCCCATGTCTCAAAACAGTCAATTTGTACTAGTGCTGGGTTAAAGCACAGTGTATTCTAGAGGTCTTAATTTTTGCAAGCCGCGCTCTTTTGCAAACATGCAATGATTTTTACAAATAATTGTAAGCTATCGACCAAAGTCTGCCCAAATGCATGTATTGCTATTTTCTCTAGAACATTCTCTGTTAGATATTTTCACATCATTGCTCAGATGCACAAACTTACTTCTCCATGGAAAGTGTTCATAATGTTATCCACTATTTGCACGTCACTGTAGCTGCTTTATCTTGGCTGTGGTGAGGAAAAAACCATTAACCAATTTAATGATTGGGTAAGGAAAGCTCATGTCTAAAACCGTTAGGGTCATCTCAGCTATTCCTGTCAAGCTCCATATGTTCTCTATAGGAAACAACAAGAAAATCTTACAAGAAAATGTGAGTTTCTGTCCAGCTTGTCAGTTTCTAATGGAGTTTGGACATGTCTGCTCATTCTGTGATTTTCAAGTCACTCTCTTCATTTTTTACTGACTTTATAAACAGAGCTATGAACAAGGCTATTGTGTCCTGGATAGAGCACTGTGTATGATTTCCATCTGTATTAAATACTTCTTATGACTCCCTCCAGCAACATAGCTGACTTTCAAGAAATAGTATGGAATTCAGCCTAAGGCCCATTAACAATATCAGAGTGAAATAAAAGGGTCTCATCAGGAAGGGAGAAGATAGGCTCCCTAGCATTTAAGAAAAAAACAAGTGAGCTACAAGCCATAAGTATTGATTCTGTTTTCTTCATGGTAGAAGCCTCTTCTACCATTGATCTTGAGGAGTGCAGGAACCATGTTACAGGCTGGATAAACAGGGTTCTTTGTTATTCAGTGTCTTGTATGCCGTACCTGTATCTTATCCGCATGGACTTACAAAGTGTGACTGTAAAAACAGCTACTTATTTCAGACCCAGGATATTCTAAATTGCTTTACTGAAACACTTCAAGTGGCTGAAGTGAGGTCCACTCTGCTAGTCACAGAACCCAGAGGCATCAAAAACTGCTCATGAGCAAGACCATCCTCTGCTGTACACTTCCAGACATTTTTCACATCACTGTTTCAGTGTACTGAACAGTCTGGTTTCTAGGCATTATACAGAGTAATTGTTCCACATGCTAAGAGATTTTCTACATGTCATAGGCAGATCTAACTTGTTCTCTTACCTTGACTTTGAATAAACAGATTATTTTACTGTGATGCTTTTTGTTGAATTTATTTATAGGAAAATACCACTTATTTAATTGGGAATGATCATGAATCTAGCAAGTATCTTACATGCATTGTAAAATGACATTCTGGATTGGCTCTGTTTTTTCAGAAAAAGGATAGAAGACACAATAGTCCAGAAGGAAAAAGATTGGTCTCGTGATAAAATTTAAGATATCAATGCTCAATTTGTCAAAATTATTTTGATTAGCCTTATCGTGCATCTTATACAGTATAAGAACACAATGTGGAAAATAAAAACACCACTCATTCACTAGATAATTTTTCACATGAATAGGAAAACTATACTTGATAAGATAGAGTAGCACTACCCAGTCTGAAAATCCAGTAGGCAGGCTATCTCTAGTGATCTCATGGTTCTGCTATGATTCATGAATATAGAAATCCATTAAAATGCTTTCATTAATCCCTGATGCTTTTACTGTATGCAAAAGGCATGCAACTTAAATACCTAATTATGGAATAGGCTTTAACCTACTGCCATGACTCCCTCCTGAGTCTCATTGGCTTAGGGAGGGAAAAGAATGATGAATTAGAACTACATCAATGAATAATTTAGAGACAAGTTAAGGCAAAATGTTTTGCAAGACATGACTATCATGACTATCACATCTGAGTGAATAAACAATATTCTGAAGGCCACAGCTCATCACTTTGTTGTATGAATGGGAAAGCATTCAGCCTTACCTTGCTGAAAATAGGTTGTGTAACCCTCGTCCACACCAGCGTAGACAGGAGCTGAGGAACAAAAATAAAATGACGTATGTTAGGGGAGGGCAACAGTTTCTTTTATTAAAAATGAGCAATTTGTCTGTATTTCCCCTGCAACTGCCATTGATGCTCATTTATGTGTGAGGATATGATTGCTTTTGTTGTTGCTCTGAAGACAATCATTTTGTAAAAACTAGGTTCCATTCTTTGTGTTTTCATTAAGCCAGCAGGTAACAAAAACAGAAAAGGAAAAAAAAAATCACACAAGCAGACAAAGGTACACCCTAACTCATCAGCTGTGTATTCCCCCTGAAAAGCGGCAATCGCTGCCCTGCACAGCTGCTTCCAGAGCCGCTAGAACTGCTTCCACTCACAGGAATCAAGAGGAATAATAAAACGTGGCCTTTCAAAAATGAAACACTTCTGTGAATTTAAGGATATGGTTTCCCACCTCCTACATTCTTTTGGCTGCCTCCTTTCAAGTGCCAGTAACCAGGTAAAGCACAGAGCTGGCTGCAGCTGGTGGCCAGCTGCCACCTTTTTCAGGCTGTTGGAAATGTTTAGTGGCTTCTAGCTCTCTGCTGCCTCAAAATTATTCACTCTTACCTGACCAAGTGCTTTTGTTACTGATGCCTAGAAAACAACCAGCACGTCCATCTTTTAAAGTTCACCACAATAACTTTAAAATAATCAGATCAAGCAGCGGGGGAAAAAAAAAAAAANACAATATTCTGAAGGCCACAGCTCATCACTTTGTTGTATGAATGGGAAAGCATTCAGCCTTACCTTGCTGAAAATAGGTTGTGTAACCCTCGTCCACACCAGCGTAGACAGGAGCTGAGGAACAAAAATAAAATGACGTATGTTAGGGGAGGGCAACAGTTTCTTTTATTAAAAATGAGCAATTTGTCTGTATTTCCCCTGCAACTGCCATTGATGCTCATTTATGTGTGAGGATATGATTGCTTTTGTTGTTGCTCTGAAGACAATAATCTTGTAAAAACTAGGTTCCATTCTTTGTGTTTTCATTAAGCCAGCAGGTAAAAAAAACAGAAAAGGAAAAAAAAAAAATCACACAAGCAGACAAAGGTACACCCTAACTCATCAGCTGTGTATTCCCCCTGAAAAGCGGCAATCGCTGCCCTGCACAGCTGCTTCCAGAGCCGCTAGAACTGCTTCCACTCACAGGAATCAAGAGGAATAATAAAACGTGGCCTTTCAAAAATGAAACACTTCTGTGAATTTAAGGATATGGTTTCCCACCTCCTACATTCTTTTGGCTGCCTCCTCTCAAGTGCCAGTAACCAGGTAAAGCACAGAGCTGGCTGCAGCTGGTGGCCAGCTGCCNATGGGAGATGTGCTTACAAGCTTCTTTCAAACCTAAATCCAGATGCACCATCTTGTTCTCTCCAACACTGCCAGATTTTTTTCCAAGCTCTGCTGAACCTTTAAAGCAGCACAATCAGGACAGTAAGTCCTGTATCATTCAGTGACAAGTGTTTATCAGAGCAGAGACAATGTACATTTCTAAATTTAAAAACCAAGCAGGAAAAATATTTTTTCCTTTTGTAATACAGAATCAAAACTGTCAGTCCTCCTTTTTTTCTTTCTTATTTTTAAGTCAAGTTTGAAATTGACTACTATGTTGGAAATACATCAGGGGTAATCATTCTTCTCATTCAGATTTGAAAGATTAACTCTTCAGTTATTAAATTGTATCAACAGCCAATGACTTGCTGTGAAGTCTATTTTTAAAACTACATGAGAGATTAGTGTAACCAGAATACCTGGAATAAGAACATTTAGCGAAACTCTGCCATGCAGGAATCTGAAATTTGTGTTTGAGATCTGCTATATCAATTTACAGTTAATGCCAGGCTTGCTCTCAGGGAGCTCAGGTCACTTTTTAATGGCCTTGAACAGCTGCACACACACGACCCTCCCCTCCCCAAGCCACAACCCAACCCACGAGTATTGTTTCCAACTACAGGGATGATCCAAATCCCTAATAAAAAGATTTGATGCCTACTTTATATTCAGAATTTAATTTACATTCAGAATTAATTTACAAAATGAAGGATATCACAAGCTTGTCCTCAACAGAAAATGAGTGGGGTGAGAGGGGGCTATTTCCAAGTGGGATTGATGCTTTTCTCTGGTCACTTTGAGGTCCCACTAAAATCCTAGTGTCCATATTCCAGAGGATTTGTGCTTTTCAGAGCTCCAGGGTGACAAGAAGAGTGGAAGGAACCAGAAATCTCTCCAAAGTGTCACGATCTGCTTAGTGCTACCCTGCAGACTGAGGCAAGTCCCTCTGACAGAGGCAGTGTTCCTCCAGGAACCACATGCAGATTAGAAATACAAGAGCCCTTCGTGCAGGTCACTGTCTCCTTTGACGATCTCTTAAATGTCTCACCCTGCCTATAAATTCAGGGATTTCTGTGAGAAGACTCTCGGTATGCCCCTTTCGGCATCTATTTCCTCAAGAAATTCAGCATGTCTAGACACACTGGAGCACATCTCCCCCTTTAAAGGAACAACACCTCCTTTTGCAAGAACTCATCTTTTCAGCTTCTATCGCTAGGCAGAAAGTCTAGTAGAGGTTTCCCTCAGTAAATGAAGTCTGATGATGTCTTTCAGAACCTCCTTCTGAAAATTACACCCATTAAGACATCTTGACCTACTAGCTCCAGGCTACAAGGACTTTACACAATATACAAACACCAAGCATAAGTTACCTCATTTAAAATACTCCTTTAACTTAAATAAAGTACTACCTCAGAACTGACTCCATAGACCTAAGCTGAGACATGAAGGGACATGAAATAAAATAAATACTAATAAAATTATCTGACCCCTTGAGAATAAGCTTTATTTTGGTGGTAATTTCTGCATTGCATAAACTGAGACAGGAGAGAATTCACACACACCAGTAGCCAGCTGAGACAGTACGCGATAAATAACCAGTTTTGAAACAAGTATTACAACACCAGCAGGCATCAGCAAAGCATCAGCGCAGCAAGAGTTAAGAGCATGTGCTGTACTTTACTGGTGGGAATAGTTTGGGAAACAGAAATAGTACTAATAGGATCCTTTACAATGACTTCAGTTTTTATTAACATATTTTCACAGGATATCCCAGTTAAGCCAGACAGCTTGTTTACAATAGGGGCCTGTCCAAGGACAGCTTAAAACTATTATACAGTACATACAGAAGGACAATACAGTCCCAGTACAAGCTACCAGCAGGCAGTAAATCATGTCAAAGCCTCATGTTACACCTGATTAACTGCTTGGCTACAGTACTACAACCTATTCCAAGAACGCTTGCTTCAGTGTAGTTAAGAGTTGTCAGTGAATTTATGCCATCTGATGGCAAGTTACATAAAATAGGGCCCCAGTGTATCATTTAGATGCATTACTTGGCATGAGCTGCAAGAGTGTGCACTTCACACCTGCAGTATCCTCTGGCACTATGTATTCCTTAAAAAGGGACTCCATTCAGATGTCTCATTTATGAGGAGAAATCACATCACCTCTGTCCCAACAGGACCACCTAAACCTGGATTACAACTCTATCTGAATTACGCTTCAACCAAACGCATCCAGAATTTTATCACTCACAAGTCAGTCCATTCACAACATTGCCAGTCCAATTAAACTAAATTTCCCACTAAATTTTTCTTGATTTTGCAAAATGGCTTAAAAGTATATATCCTTGTAAAATTGAAGAACTTCTATTCTTCACTAAACCTACAAGCCTGAGAGTGGACCAAACAGTGAAATCCTTACACCACTCAAACACAAGGGAACCCTTGTTTCTGTGAAGCTGAAAATCAAACCAGACCAGTAAAGAGGCAAATTGCAAAAGCATCTTAAGGTGCATAGATTGCATACCTGTCAAACACACAAGGCAATATGAAAACCAAGCAATAATCCTTATGCAGTCTGCATTTATCCAACTGTCAATCAAGCAGGCTGTATGGCATTAACTGAGATGTCATGCATCTTGATCAAGAGTTAGAGTTCTGTAAGTGTTTAATTGTAAAATCCATTAGCTCTGACTCTGTATGTGCAGCTTTTTCCAGAGTTGTGCAGCAACTTGGCAGAAAGCTGGGAGTCAGTTTTAGCAGGAACCCCTTCTATACACAGACACATGAACAAATCCAAAATTTCTGTAGGGTTATTCACAGTTGGCCAGCAGGAGGCTTGTCTATAATCTTTCATAAAATGAACTGATTACCACTTTTTTTTCAAGTACCGATCTCTTTCCTTAGGCAAGGCAAGTGATAGTTCAGCTTCACCCTTGATTTCATAAACTAGTGAGCTGGTGTGTACTTCAAGCCTCTGCAGAAATGTAAGCCCAGTAAAGAGGACAGTTTCTTGTATTTAGTATATTGCAATACACATAGCGGGCTGAGCACTTGCATTCTTCCTCTTGCTTATTGAGACAACTTCTTACTTTAACAACTATATCACAGATCACAGTAAAATATTTTCTTCTAAAATTGATGAAGCAGTTTAATTAACAAGGCTTCTAAAAATAACAGCAGAACAGCAGACCACACATCTCTGGCAAACCTATTTATCTACTTTTTCTGTTCAGTCATAATATTATTTCCACAGCTTTCACAAGAGCAGCTATTAACAAAGTGAAAGCCTGATATTCAGTCACTTTTTCCTGGTAGAAGACAACAAAATTCCTTCTGGTTTTAGTATGTAGTAGGACCCAAACTAAATCCTAAGGCCATGGCAAAACAGATATCCAAAATGTTTTAGAAATCTAAATATGGAAATGCAGATCATCCACAAGCTGTGGTGACATTTAAGACAAGAGAGGCCACATGAATGGTACCACTGGGCCGGCCTTTGGGCACAAGCACCTGTGGAACTGAGAGGCAAGAAAGAAACCACCACACCTTCCCTAGCAAGAGATGTGAGGGCCAAGCACTGGGGAACAACAATCTGAAATGGAAGTAAATACATCAGCATCTGGGGGGAGCTGCAGAGGGACAGCTAGGTGCAGGAGGGGGCTCACCAGTTGGCACTGCCATTCAGTTGCCATTTGCAAAGCTCAGTGTCTTGAGCAGCCTTGTTCCTTGCAGATTTGAGCTGAACATTTTAATCAGCTCTGGTTTGGAAAACACAAAATTAGTAAATTTGCTTTTACCAAGCTTGTTAATTTCTAGGTGTTTTTATTTAATGGCAATAAAAATCAGAGGTTCAGTTGCAACTAAGGTTCCAGTGAGTTCAGCTCTTCAAAGTTCAAGGTGCAAGTGAAAGTCTGTGACTAAAGCTAGCTGTGTTCGTTGCCTTGCTCAATAACCTGCAAATGCATAAGTGGAAGCGATGGTATCTGCCTATACAGACTTGGTGAGTAAGTGCAGACATTACTTACACGGGAGTTTCTTTTCCAGGTCTTGCAAGACTTCGCTCAGAGCATCAAATACCAGAGCCATGATGTGTTAATACCACCTTTCCTGTTGAGCTGTGCTCTACTGTAGAGGAACGAGCCATTCCATACTGGGTTTCCAAGAAGTTGCATGCCTCTGGTAATTCAGCCTACTAAAGGCACTCGTAAGGCAAAATTGAACAGAAACTGATGTTTTCCTCTCAAATGGATCCATGCAATTTTTAAATTGACTTTCAAAAATACACCAAATATACCCAGGGGAAATAAACTAACAATGTGGATTGCTGCCTGAATCATTATATAGATAGCTCAGGGCATTTAGTGTGATGAAAGAAAAGAAACAAGAAAGAAAAGAAAAAGATATTAGCAGGCTTCACAGAAATAACACAGTTTAGTAAACTTGGCACTTCCTCTTCTGCAACAGAAAGTTTGACATCACCTAGTTTTATAAATACAGTACTGTACATGTTGGTTTTCCCATTTTGGAAATATTATACAGGAAACATACCTATAGCAGAGGGCTAGCTACTACCCTCGTTTAACCATACCTGCAGATTTGTGACATTATCATTATCTCACTGCACAGCTTTGTTAAGAAGTTATTTTACTGTAAATAAAACTCCTTCTCAAAAAGGGCACGTACATGCAAGTGCAGTACTGAAAGGCAGTTTTGCTTTGCCAGTGTATCAGGCTGGATCAATTCATGCTGAGGAACAACACAAAGATAGGTAGTAGACTTCAGGATGTCTCAAAGGTAAAGAATTAGGAGCTGAACTGTCTAAATACATAGCAAGCCTCAAAATCCTGACAAGCTTTCTCTTATCTAACTTCAACAGAATTTAAAGGGAACCCAGGCACCATTTGTAGGTGAGCATAGTTTTATGAAGCCCTGAAAAAGAAGCCTTTGCTTTTTTCAATATTTCTTTTAAATTCAATGTTCATATGAGAGTAGTTATACTTAAACAATATAGTGGCAAGTTTTAGCATGTGCTCTGAAATGGTATTTTACTACCTTCAAATAACCAGCAGGATGAGATATCAGAGACATTAGTCCTCACTGTGTTATTCTTCCGCTGAAACTACACCTACAGTATTTCAGCATTACAACAATTTGCACTTGCATCATCTTTTCCCTTATTAAAAAAACAAAACACAACTTGACCAGAGTTTCTACGAGCAACTCTTGTTTAATTAAAATGGTATTTCCAAACAGATTTATGCTACACCCTGTTTTGTCATGAAAGTTCTTAATTCCAGGTAATGAGGTGACAAGCAAGGAGTCTGCTCCTTTTTAAATACATTTCCAAAGATACTTCCCATATAGTCAAGGCCAACAGGGAAGAAACAGGAAAAACTAAATTGTTAAAATTTCACAGGATTAAGAAAGTTATATAGAAGAAAAAGAGTTTGTTTCAATGCTAATCTTTGCATTACTTCAAATTCATATTTTTTGTCATGTTTCAGTTTTCTTAAGTCTTGAAATCTTGGAATCCACAAGAAACAGAATCACAGAATAGAAACTACAGTGTGAACACTAAAATAATAATCTGGAAAGTTTTCCCCTACTTAATAAGATGCCTGTAAACATTTCTAGTACTAAACCTGCCAAATTACCCCTAGCAGTCACTTGGTATGATCTCACCAGTATTTCCTCGGTTTGTTACACATCCCTACATGTGAATTTCAACAGAAACCCTGCCTGTTTGGGATCCACGGGTCACAGGACCCTCATACCTAGTTGCACAGCACCCCCCAAAAAAGAGTAACAGGGAAACAAACAACAAAATGAAAAAGTTGACAGAAAATTACTAAGGTGATCTTTAAAGTGACCCATCCTGTACCTGAATATCCTTATTTATCTATATCATAATGATTTTAATAACACTATCTACTTTTAAAAAGGTTTGATAAAGCAGTTCTAATTATACCACAAGCCCCTTTAACAAAAATAACAGCTGTGGCACCACAATAGCATTCTCATAGAAAAACAAGAACTTTAAAGCAGTAACTTTACATCCACTTCCCAGATGGATACAGCTATTTGCATTTTACAGGTGGGGAAATAGAGGCACTGAAATCCAAATACATTGCCTTAAGCGGCTTTGCCTCAAGGTTTGAGTCAGAGAGGGTATTGAGCAATGTGGCTCTTGCTCCGAATGATGATCTTTATTCCACTGTCACCTTTTATTCCCCCTTCTACATTTCTAGTGCTCATTCAGCTGCACACCCGTTCACCTGTAAATGATAGGCACCTTGGGTGAGAGATGCATACAATGTTTAGCAAGACTGAGCCAGGGCCCCTAAGCACCATCACCACACACACAATCAGAGTGGTAACAGTCCTAAGGCTTGGTATAGGATGGATGGGCAGGAATGATTGTGAGAGGGAATTTTTATTGTAATAAATCTCATTACATATAAATCTGATATTTTATTTTGCATAAACAACATACAACCTCACCTCTCTGAAGAATCTGTGTGGTCATCATCATGCTTTTTTTCCTCCAGGTCAAACATATCTATTAGACATTAAGATATAAACACTAAAAAAGAAGGAACAAAAAAGGAATCATAATTAGAAAAATCTTCTTGAAGACAACACCAAAACAGTAAAGCAGATACTAGAATAAACGAAACATTCTATTGCAGTGAAGAAACACTTACTGCTGTGATCTGGCAGATGCCACGACATACATAAACCTGAATGTTGAGGCAAGACCAAATGGGCTTCTACAATTTGAATCTGAACTTTGCTCCTGGACTGCTTGAAGTGCCTTTTCCAACCAGCACACTCTTTAGCCTGTTTTCCATATTCATAAAGACTATTTACAACTCGCAGAAGAAAATACTGATCTCATGTTTTAATGGATAACAGCTCCTCTGACAGCCTGAATCTCGGTGTGACACGACTTGCTTTCTAATGTACTGGAATCAAACACACCTCACAAAACCTGTTACTTTGGCTTAGTTTCAAGAAGTTCTCCATGTCCCACTTACCTGGCAGACTACGAAGCCAAGCCAATGTTTAGGCCAGTAAAAGTAGCTATGGGAGCAAGATCTGGTTTGGAAACAGACTGTACTGAGCTGGTCCAGAGGAGAGCCATGAAAATGATCAGAGGGCTGGAGCATCTCCCGTACAAGGTCAGGCTGAGAGAGTTGCGGTTGCTTCAGGCTGGACGAGAAGGCTCTGAGGGGGACCTTACAGCAGCCTACTAGTACCTAAAAGGGGCTACAGGAGAGCTGGGAAGGGACTCTTCATCAGGGAGTGTAGTGATAGGATGAAGCATAATGGTTTTGAGCTGAAAGAGGGCAGATTTAGATTAGACATTAGGAAGAAATTTTTCACTGTGAGGGTGGTGAGACACTGGCACAGGTTGCCCAGGGAAGCTGTGGATGCCCCATCCCTGGAGGGGTTCAAGGCCAGGCTGGATGAGGCTTTGAGCAACCTGGGCTAGTGGAGGGTGTCCCTGCCCATGGCAGGGGGGTTGGAACTAGATGATCTTTAAGGTCCTTTCCAACCCAAACCATTCTATAGTTCTATATCCTACCAGTATTACCTTTCTGTAACATGAGGTAGAGCCTATCTTTCTTAACAGGATCCTTCTGAATGGCAACACAGTCCTTTTACTCTAAATTTTGGTAATTTAATCAGGATATCTCTTTACAGCCTTCTTGCTAATTACATGCTACCTAGCACAACATTAGCTTTTGGTAAAGAAAGGCACGTGGAAAACACAGGCTTTACTTTGGTGAACTCAGGCAATATAACCACATTGCTTAAAAACAAATGCATTCGTGCAACTCAGATGTGGCCACTTGAGTCACCACATGACTCCCACATCAGCACGCAACCTCCTGTCATTTGAGAACCTGATTAAACCTATCAACACTTGTATCTCTTCAGACTGATGAAGCAACAAGTTTCAAGACAGCAGCAG
Source organism: Syrrhaptes paradoxus (assembly GCA_013400615.1). Taxonomy (NCBI): domain Eukaryota; kingdom Metazoa; phylum Chordata; class Aves; order Pterocliformes; family Pteroclidae; genus Syrrhaptes; species Syrrhaptes paradoxus. Next base: position 31,112 of record VZTO01004050.1, read on the forward strand.
GCTTTGCTGTCCCCTAGCTATAATCTGCTGAATTTGAGAATTCTCTTCATAGTTGTTTCCCCTCTTAATGCCAATGGATATGGCACAAAGACCATAGATCCCAGCATTTATTCTGAATTAGGATCTTCTGTTTGAGAAAAAAATATGCAGTTCACAAAGCAATGTAAAGATACTTGTTTTCAACAAACTGCAAAACAATAAATCTTCAAATAAAGAAAAGAAGTCTGATTTTAAAAAAAACCACTTTAATTATAGTGTGGTTTGCTCAGTTTTCTGAGGATCCTTTTGAGGATGCCTAACATGGTATGATTTACACAACACTGGTACTGAACTCAAGACAGAAGATTCAAATCTCACTGCAGAAGTAAGCAAATTTTAACACCATTCATCAAGACCGTTCTTATCAGCTGAGTATGGCCATTTAAGTTTGCATATATAGCTGATTCCTATTGCTAAATATTCTTTTAATACTAAGAAATGGGGTTTTTTATATTTTCATATGTATGGCTTGTAGTTGTAGCTGCTGACACAGGGACCGCCTGGACTAGAGATTTCTTGCTTCCTCAAACAGGGCAGTCCCCTCCTTCCAGATGTGCACTCCTGCCTCAACAATCTCAAGATAAAAAAGAAGCTTGTATACAAGGGAATAGCACTTTACAAGATGTAGTCTTCCAAGTATACAACATACCGACTCTGTCTGTACTGCCCTCCCTTAAAGTGTTTGTGCAGGTCCCCCTTCCACCTCTCCCAGCAAAGGGACGCATGACAAGCAGGTTGGGGAAAACCCCTCAACTGGTTTTTTTCTAGGGCTTCAAGGAGAGGAGTTACAAACTGGGCCATATACTACAAAATACTACAAGCTTCAATGATATCACAGCTTTTGGCATCGCCCAGTGCCCTGCACCTCCCAGTGCTGTGACCGCTCTGTGCATACAGCGCTATGTTCTTTCCTTCCCAGTAAAAGCACATTAAAAAACAACAATATATGGGCTTGTAAAACAAAGTTTAAAAAAAATACCACAAGAGCTATTAGCATCAGGTTAACTGATAATCTCTTGCTCAGTTCTCAGGAGTTCAGAGAAGTCAGCGGTTTCTTTTTTGACAAAAGATAATGTTAGTGGTGTAGGTTATCTGCACTGCTGCAGCTATCGGAGCAGCGCTTCTCAGTCTCTGGGTCACAAGTAGGTCATAAACCTTTGTGCAGCAGTTTCCAAAACAACTATACACAAAGTAAGATTTTTTTGAAATATATGCATACATTCCTAGGTATGGAAGGAACTAAACAAAATCAGCACTGGAAAAATTATAACCATTCAAAGCTTTACCTTGGTTTTTTTTGATTGCAGATAATCACTGTGGCAGCACCCCACAATGTATTTGTGATTCACTTTTTCCCCCAAAAAGTTACAGTTCACAGATTCTTTCAAATAAGTTTAGGAGGCCATATGAATAAAAAAAAAACTTGAAAAACACTGGTCTAGGTGGCCTCACCATCAGGGTTCCCTTCCTGAAAATCTAAGAGTCGTGGATTCTCACCAGGCAGATGTTGGGAATCCTAAAGAAGAGGAAAACTGAGATCACAGTTTTCTACTCATTTTGGTTTTAGGATCAATGATACAAACTGTATAAGAGGAACTCTTTATTCTGTGTTCAGAGTATTGAGAAATGTGAGAAATATATATCATTAAATATTATAAATTATAAATGAGTCAAATAACTTTTTTCTGATGTTCTTAGTGGCTTGTATTTTAAGAGTCTACCTTCAAAATACCTACCATTTTCATATTTTGGCAACATTTATATTAGACACTTAGGACAGAAGAGGAAAAAGCCCTTGTTTAATTCCTGTTAACTGACGTGAGTCTAACACAAGGCTGCTTACTGGGATGCTCCCCCAGCACACAAAGACCTGACAAGGACAGAAGCAGAAAGACCCAAGTAGTTCTTTCCTGTGACCTGTCCACCCAACCTGGCCACTTGCACAGAACAGCAACAACACAACAGTTTATTGTCTAACACAAAGCAGCATATCAAAGCAAACCTTAGCCTCATTTTTAATTAAAGACAACATCCTAAATGCACTTAAAATGAAATCTGGGTGGAAGCTGAGGAACGCAATCCCCAGAATTGCTGCCCAGTCTTTTACACATCTAGCATCTGTGGGTGTTTGAGCGATGCCATCAAAGTTGTGCTGCCCATACGCAGGTTTGTTCAACAGCTTGCTGCCGACTTCAGACCTAACCCAGTTCTGACTCAGGACTCTCCAATTTGGCAAGAGCCGCAGCGTGCTCTAACCCAGAGCACAAGCTCAAACAATGCACAACATGCACAAGTCCCAGGGAGGAATTCCTGCTGCAAACATCACTATCCCCTTCAAATCTATGTGCTGTTTTGCAAACAAACCACAAGTCAGTACTTAAGGATTCACCAGGGCTCAAAGACCTGGTTTAATTTCCTTATCAGAAGGAGGGAACCCAGACGTGCTCCCTCTTTTCCTCTCCCAGCAGACTCCTACAATCCTGAAACTGAAGACTGCTTCAGAGTATTACAGAGGGAGGATGAGGAGTATTTTCTCTTGCAGCTGAAGCTGTGACACTTCATCCAGACCAGGAATGAAAACATCATTATGCCCAACCACAAAGGCCCTCAGCTCTACTGGGAAGAAGGCTGGGTTTTGATTCCTGCTGCATGTATGCCAGACATCATAACTGCCTCATATGAAGCGCAAAGTCCTTGGACCCTGATGCTGGGCTGCCTGTATAACCAGGCTACAGTGAACCAGCACACTCTCTCCTTGAATCTCAAATCTGGTTCCCCAGCAGAAATGGGAGAGCACCCATTCTCACCCCACAAGAGCCTCATAATCAGAACAGCGTCAGGGACAGTGCAAGATGTGAGCACTAATGGCCACAGACTGACAAAAGAATCGAACTTTGGTTTTACCTATGTCCCTTTGTAGCCACAAGATGCTTTCTTCTCTACTGGCATTTCACCTCACATTAGCCAGATCTAGAAATTATTTTTTTCTCCTTGTGAAGACAAGAGAACACCACGAGTTTTGTTCACACCATTAGAACAACTTCCAATGCTAAATTTTCACATACAGTCTTCGTTCTTCATGTCATCCTACACCCACAAACACTCCAATTGTCTCCCAGTGAAAACAAGCTTGTTTTCATTTCTGGTATGAACCGATCATACTAAAAATTGATTCACACTGAAAATTTTGCAACGTACTATAAAAAGCCACTTGGAAAATTCAGAAACAATAATGATTTTAAAAATAAATACAGCATCATTGTACTCATCCATATTGCTCCTCATTCCCCACTGCCATGCGAATTGTACCGAGTGAAGGACCTGTCAGTTTGCTGCTAACCTTCCCATCACAAGGGCCCTTACCTACAGCATGCTAAGGGGCTGAGATCCAGAAAAAAGCAGGTTTACAGAGGAAAAATAAAATCCCATCTGACTGGGATTTGTTATAGGAGGCTGGAGAGGAATAGAAGGATCCAAGCAAATACCACTTTTGTACATCCTACAAGGAAGACGAGCCTATAACAGGCATGGGACTGCCATCCTCCTTGTGATATCCAACAATACAATTACGGTCAACTGCACAACTGCTTCAAATTTGCTGATATCTTATTGCCTAGCCAAGAAAAAAGGACATGATTTCTGAAGATGTGTGCTTTGTTATACAAATAATACTAAAAGATAAGGAGTTTCAGATAGTAACATAAATCAAGAGGTTCTTTTGGTACCACCAGAGTCAAAACCTGTAACTTTAATACACAGTATTTCAAGTAGTATCGGGCAGAGATAATCAGACTTTGGTTTAATTGCTCCCTTTGTGAAAAGACTTTATTAAATTAATTAACCAAGTTATCTTCTTAGAGCAAGATCCATCACTTATTCTAAAATTATTGATCTTTTCATTTGGAAGCCATTGTTCAGCATCAAACTGGTTTTTGCAATTATCATATACCTGCAAGCTTAATAAAACTCAAGGACTCCTCTAAGGACCTAAGAAACTGCAAAATGAAAATATTCCAAAGTATGCTCAGAAATTACCATTATGCATAGTCATCTTGATCCCAGCCAAGGAAGGCAGTAAGAACTTAAGTAACTATTGACAGCACAAATCCCCAGTGAGCTTACTATGAAAAAATTCTCTTTTCTCTTGTCCAGCCAACACTGACTGAACCACTAATCAACTTGCGTCACCAAGAGCCTTCATTTTGCCCTCCAAGCTGCACCTCACAGGAACATATACACAAAATAACAGTGTTCCCCAAATCACACTGACTTTCTATTCCTTCCTCACACTCTACTTTGGAAAACACTAATCACAAAGTCCTCAGTTTCTGTGCAAATGAAAAAATTGACAGGGAAACTGTTGTATAAAATAAGAAAAAAGCTTTCTGGGCATCCACAGGCTACACAGAGTGGAAAAGCCCATTAAAATAGCACTAGTAGCATTCCTAGCAATATACAGAACTACAAACAAAAAAGAAAACCTGCCTCTAAAGTCATTCAGGAAAAGCAAAACTTAAATTTGCACGATATCATTTAGGAAGTGGAAGGGTTAAAGCAATCATATATATGAAGTGATGAAAATTACTGAAAAAATAATTACCAGAGGAGGGATACAGGGCAAAGTAGATTTACAGTGATATTCCACCTATGCAATTTTTCATTATCAAAAAGTTGTTTAATTTATACTACAAAGTAATTAATACAAGGGCCTCAGAATTCCTCTCCTTCTCCTTGCTCTTCTAAACTACTTTCTTTGCCCTCACTTCTTTCCATTTCTCCACACATGCCCTTTCCATATATAATAACAGACGAGCATTCAGGTGGAATTGAGGACTTTCAGATAGTTTCTTCCTTCCTTAATTTTGTCAGTGTACGAGTTTGCGTGGTGACTGTAGGACCCCAAGTGGCATTGGCCTAAAATTCCATGAGAGAGATGCGCAGGCTTCTTTCTCCTTAGAGTACCACCTCCTTCCTGGAGAAAACTCAGCAGAATATCGAAATCTTTCCTCTTGAGAGCCAATACCTCAGAGTTTTCCCAGGATACACATTAAACCACTCAGTGCATAATTGTAAATATTACATCAAGAGGTAAAACAATAAATAAGGCATGCATCAAAGCAACGTACCGGTTGTTCTAAGATAACAGTAAAAGAAGAGAACTCCTGATGTCCCAGATTGACAGAAGAACATCTCACTTTGATCTTGCTACGAACCAGTGCAGAAGATCCTCTCCCCAATGGTAGGAGTGGGCACAGACCCTTCACTAGGCCCTGAAGAGGTCTGGGCACAGGCATAAGTTGCAGCAAAAGCCTGACGAGGGAAGTCCTCTACCTACAGGGCACTCGTTCTGACCTGCTCCTGCATTGCTGAGTGGTCGCTCCACCTGCACGTGCCAAAAAAGCAAAGGCAGAGACTGCAGTAGCGAAAGACCACACTGCCGTGAAAGCAGAGACCTGAACTCAACTCAGCAGCAGACAGCTTAATTTTCTGTAATTCCTGATTTCTCATTACTCTCTACATGGCAAGTTAATTACTTTTTTCTACATGATATCATCTTGAATTTGGGCAAGATAGGTATCTTTGTTTCATATAGATTTATACATCTGCACACATGGCTCATTCATCACTGGAATGGGGAAAACACTAAGCTTTTCAGCAACTGAGAACAACTGAACAGCCAAAAAAAGCCCATCTTTTCTAAGCACAACAATTATTCTTTTAGCTGCACATAAACACAGGGATAAGCATTCTTTCCAGCATTCATAAACAGCTTGTTACAACATGTAAGTTCAGGACAACATTGCTGTTCCTGTGTTTTTCCCCAAATAGAGGACAGTAAGGGATGTGACCTGCACACACAAATGCTGATTTGTGCTGCACTGACTAGGAGGAACTACACTGTCAGCAAAACAATTTATCGTGATTACAGTGTTCACTAGTCTCACTGAGACCAGAAGTCCATGTTCTGAATGTAAGAAGAAAAGCTGTGAATGGTTCAGACATAAGACATAAGGCATGTATAGCATGTACGAGCTAAATAGCTCCTTTATGTGAAGATAGATGACACATTCTCTAATTAAAGGTTAGCCAAGGAGTATAATGACTAGAGGCCAAACATAAGAGATTATAATTGTGATTACAGGTTGATCAGACAGATCAAAGTAATAAATTGTCTCAGTGTTCCTAGAAACAACTTTGTGAACTTTTGATGAGAAGATTACCACGTCCTGAATTACTTCTCCATCACTTGAGACTTTTTCTTCCCTTTAAATAGCCCACACAATTTAGACACCTGCTCCTTATTCTCCTGCTTTGACCGGTGCTGAAATGCTGATGAAGTGGAATTAAATGTTACATAGTGAAAGACTAACCTTGACCTGCTGAACTCAACAGTGACTTGAATCTTTCCTGGCCTGTGCCCACTCGTACTCTCCGGGGCTGCAGCCTGCACCCTCATCGTACCTCTGTGACCCAGTGCAGAAATTCCTCCTCCTCCAAGGGCTGCCCTGAGCTCTTTACTTCCTTGCCCCCCACTTCGCAAGCATCATTTCAGCCAGTCCTGCCTTGCCAGCATGCCTCACTGAGCTCCTCCATTGAGTGCGTGCCACAACTCTTGTCCCTGAGCTTCTCCTTTCAGCCCAGGCAGCTGCCTCCTTCACACCCTCCTCACGTGTTAGCTCAGCAGTAATCCCTGCGTGCCTCAAGCCATCTCCTCCAGGACTCTACCCACATAGCTCTCCCCGAGAACTCCCTTAAACTGACCAGGACTCTCTCTTCCTTCTCATCTCAGTCCTGCTCTACCAGTTTCCCTCACATCTAACATCCAGCTGGCCCTGGGACCACAAGACCTCTTATTCCCCTCCTCCAAAAATTGCATGTCGCTTCCATCACCTTCAACAAGCTTATGTAAAGCCCCAGAGGTCCCCTTGCCTCACTGTAATGCCTCTCCACTCGTTTTCCTGCACCCCTCACCAGGAGGATCACCCCCCTGTTCTCCACAGCCTATGGCTTGTGGCCAGCATCCTGCACTCCCACAGCTGCTCTCCATCCCAGCCATCACCCTGCCTTCACTGCCCTGCCTGCCAGAAAGCAGGGGGAAGAAGGAGGGAAGAGGGGAATAGGAACAATCTTCCTAGAAACTGATCTCTCAAGCTCAGATGAAGAATGAGCTCTGAATACCCTAGGTTTTGGGAATGACACCTAACTGAACTTTTTTCTCATGGCCTCTTGAAGCAAGCCTGAATAGATACTTGCATCAGATAACAGGAAACATAGTATCGTCTTAATAAAAACCACTCCACCACATAGCTTCTTTTCTAGGTTAAGGAGAGAAACAGCAAGCAAAAAGGGGATTGGTAGCCTCTTACTGTCATATTTTATTGGGATGACTACCTGTCTTCTTATCATTACAGATAGCGGTTACATAAGTACTCATTCTCTGGTCAGCCTTAAGAGAAAAAAAAATAAAAAAGAAAAATAAATAGTTACTAATATTTATTTAAAGGCTAAAGAAAATTTACGGTGCAATAGTTCCCCCTACTGAAAGCATGAAATCAAATTACTAATCCATGTTACTTCCTGAGTGGTCCTCAAATTACTAATTCAATGTCCCGACATGGCATCTACACAAGCTTACTAGTACACAGTAAATAACATAAAAAATCAGCTACCTTAGAAAATTATGATTTCACAAAATGGTAGAGAAAAATTTCTTTAAAACTCCAGTTGATCCCTAATATAATTTATCAAGTATCCAAAATGACAGTATGCAGTCCTATAAAAAGATTATAAAATCATAGAATCATAGACTGATTTGTGTTGGAAGTGACCTTAGAGGTCATTGAGGGATGCTGCCTGGACAAAACTTGCTGCTTTTTTTTTTCTTTAGATAATGAAGTTTTCTTCCTAGTCTTTTTAGGACATCATAATCACCCAAATTAACCAGAAACTACAATAAAAAGTCCCACTGAAAGCAAGCAAAATCATAGAATCACAGACTGGTTTGTGTTGGAAGTGACCTTAGAGATCATTGAGTTACAACCCCCTGCTATGGGCAGGGACACCCTCCACTAGTCCAGGTTGCTCAAAGCCTCATCCAGCCTGGCCTTGAACACCTCCAGGGATGGGGAATCCACAGCTTCCCTGGGCACCCTGGGCCAGTGCCTCACCTCCCCCACTGTAAAGAATTTCTTCCTAATATCTAGTCTAAATCTGCCCTCCTCCAGCTTAAATCCACTACCCCTCATCCTGTCACTGCATGCCCTTGTAAAAAGTCCCTCCCCATCTCTCCTGTAGCCCCCTTCAGGTACTGGAAGGCCACTATAAGATCCCCCCAGAGCCTTCTCTTCTCCAGGCTGAACAACCCCAACTCTCTCAGCCTGTCCTCACAGGGGAGGTGCTCCAGCCCTCTGACCATCATCGTGGCCCTCCTCTGGACCCACTCCAACAGCTCAATGTCCTTCTTGCATTGGGGGGCCCAGAGCTGGACGCTGTACTCCAGGTGGGGTCTCACAAGAGCAGAGCAGAGGGGCAGAATCATCTCCCTCGATCTGCTGGCCACGCTTCTCTTCATGCAGCCCAGGATCCAGTTGGCCTTCTGGGCCTCCAGTGGAAAGAAAGTCCAGAGAGGCAGGGCGAGTCAGCATGCTAGAAACTTGGGAAAGATGGAGTTGATGGGATGATCCTACAGGCCTTCAAATTAAAAGAGCCACAAAGAAGAAAAAAAGCATGCAAGGAAAAAAAAATAAATTAAGGAAAAAAGCCCCAGTGAGACTGCTCTCCTCATCAGCAAGTATTCCAAATCCTTGTGAGATGCCAAAACACCTGCCTGAACTAGGTCTTCTCCCCTCAGAACCCAATGGAGCCCTAAGACAGCCTGGAAACTGATCTAAAAACCACAATGTGATCTAGAATGCTATCCAGAACACAATCCAGAACCATGAAGTGGTCTAGAACAAGCTCCAGAATTATCTCCAGAATGCCATAGAGACCCATAAAGTGAGCTAGAAAGAGCTCCAAAATTAGATCTAGAGTGCTATCTAGACCCATAAAGGAATCTAGAAAGAGCTCTGTAATTAGATCTAGAGTGCTATCTAGAACCACAAGGGATCTATAAATAGCTCTAGAACATTATCCAGAGACATACAGTGCTCTAGAGCCTGAACTAGAACCATAAAGTGATCTGGAACCTGATCTAGAACAGAGAGCTCTAGGCACAACAAACGAGCTAGAACCTGCTCTAGAACTACTTCTCTGACAATCCCCCAGCTCGGCACATTGCTGGCTCATGTTCAGTTTTTCATCTACCCACACCCCCATATCCTTCTCCTCAGGGCTGCTCTCAAGCCATTCTCTGCCCAGCCTGTATTTGTGCTTGGGATTGCCTTGACCCATGTGAAGGACCTTGCACTCGGCCTTGTTGAACTTCATGAGGTTGGCATGGGCCCACCTCTCCAGCCTGTCAAGGTCCCTCTGGATGGCATCCCTTCTCTCAAGCACGTTGACTGCACCACACAGCTTGGTGTCATTGGCAAACTTGCTGAGGGTTCACTCGATCCCACTGTCCATGTTGCTGACAAAGATGTTAAATAGCCCCAGTCCAATCCCTGAGGAAGGCCATGGGTCACTGGTCTCCATTCAGACATTGAGCCACTGACCACAGGTCTCTTCAGATATAAGAATAAAGGTGAGCATTAATTGCCACAAAATGCCAGAAGTCCAGGAGGGTCCAGAGGCTGCCAGGGCGATCTGCCGTGGCCGGCAAACCACAGCCCCCTGTAGGACTTTTGCACAGGAAATGGGAGCTGCAGACACATCTCTGGCACTGCCTTTGCCTCCCTGGTTTGCTGATGTCTCCTTCCTGGAGAAGCTTTCGCATCTTTGCCAGCCTGAAGATGTGGCTGGCCCATGTGCCACCAGTGAGAGCAGCCCCTCTTCTCAGTCCACCACAGCTGGCACCTCCCCTTGCCCTCCTTGGTCTTACCCTCCTGATGACGGGGGGCAAGGCAGACTGTTGGGGGCTGGCGACGAGTGGAAGGGTGACAGTGACCATCTCCACAGCTGTAGCAATGGCTGCTGCTGCTGAGCTGCCCTTCAATGGGTTGTTGGCACTGACCTCTCACCACCTGGCACCAAGCATGGTCATCATCTTGGACATGCCCATGGCAGGGGGGTTGGAACTTGATGATCTTTAAGGTCCTTTCCAACCCAAACCATTCTATGACTCTATGGGGATCTTGGGGTTCTTCTTGGCAATCAATGTGTATGTATTCTGAATGAAATGCAGGATAGCCATCAGCAAAAAATGTAGGTAAAGCACAGCTGTATAGCTTCCTACACTGCCTCAAATCTAAAGGACAGATGGCAGGTCTGCACAGAGACTTTGCCAAAATCTGGCTGTATTTGGGGACTGATTTCTTTGGACAAAGAAGTCTGACATTCATGTCTGGTCCCCAGTTCCCAGCAACAGGCAGTGAAAATATTGTCATTCTGCTCTAGTGTCAGCTCTTTTGAACCAGTGTCAGCAGAGTTAAATCAGGACCAAGAACAGCCGCTTACAGAACTCGAAATGCAGTCTGGGGATAAATGTGCGTCTGATCATGGACAGCAGTATTCCTCCAGCATAGCTTTCGTTTCTGGTTGTAATGCTAATGTGAATTTGCACTCTGGTCATTTAGGGAGAAAAAAAAAAAAAAAAAAAAAGAAAAAAAACTNAGAAAATCCTCTAGTACATTGCATCCTCATCTCACCTGAAAAAGGTAATGAGCGAGCATGCAATCACACAACATAAAAGAATAATGAAAATAAATAGAGAGTATACTGAAATATGCACTGGACTCCAGAATTCTATAAATCAGGATTTTGCAGACTTCTGTTATGATCTTGGCTCTCTATATACTAAAGCACCTGAAAAAATTTCTAGATGCTATTTAAGGTAATGCCAAATCTCACTTCAAGCATATGTACAGTGAATATGACATCTTACACAGCCGATATTCAGATACGGGTCAGCTGCTGACACCTGTATATGATCTTCTAGAAGTTCCTCATATATCAAAGCTTCTCACCTCACTTTCAATTCTCCCACTGCTCTGTCTGGAGAATGTAATTGCATACCAATAGGGGCACCCACCCTCCTCTTAACTGTGTCTCCAGCACCTGGCTTTTTCACTTGAACAAGGTTTCACGTTCCTCCCAGCACAGAGAGCGTAATACCATTCAGTCAGCTCCCCGGCAGGTTCTGCGAGCATGTGTCTGACTTTGGGTTTGCCAAGCCTGGCACAGAAAAGCCTTGCACATGTCTCTGGTTTCTGGTAAGACAAAATACAACAAATAAAACAATAGTCACTCAAAAGGATCCTCTTTAGGGCAGATTGCAGCTGCTTTACATCATACCAGACCCACCATCCTACTGCTCAAACTCTGTGCTGAGATAAAATAGATTTAAAATGGACATAATTTAGCATTTTCCACTCACTTTGGTTTTAGCAGCATTGCATCTGCTATTACAGAAATCTGTTTTCCAATAATGTATTACTTTAGGGAAAAAATACTTGGGGCATGTCTCTGTTCCCATAACCCTTGCTGTAAGAATATTATTTACAGATGCAACGTTGGATCCTTGATTTCTTAGGTCAGGGACCAAGTCGGTTGCCTTGGGGAGAAGCTCGGGCCCCACAGTACGAATTAGATTTAAATCTCTTGTAAATCTCCTGAAGAAAATCAACCTCCTTCCTCCTCTGAGCTCCCCCTAGGCAGCTGTCACCACTTCTGCTTCCCCGCTACCTGCCCTGGAGCTTTTTCACCCCCTGAAGCTCAACCCCACCGAACCCCGGGAGGCCGGTGTGTGTCCGGGGGTGCCCCAGCTCTCGCCGCTCCGGGGCCCGCCTGACGCACAGGAAGGCGGCGGGGCCGGGCGGGTCCGGGGGCGGGCGCGGCATAAAGCGCAGCGGCGGCGGGACCGGGGGGAGCAGCCGCCGGCAGCAGCGCTCGCCGGGACCCGCGGCGCAGGCAAGTGGGGGGGTCTGAGGGGCGGAGGAGGGGAAAGGGGGGTGGGGGGGATTGTGCAACGGGAAAATGTATGCCAGGATGTATTGTGCCGAGCGTGTTACAAAAACCGGGTTTACAAACCGTTCCCATGTGCCTGGCAAGTGCATGTGCGTGTGAGCATCCCTGCGCCGTACGGAGAAGGCCTAGGAGGGATGCTGCCTGGACAAAAGCTTGCTGCTTTTTTGTTTTTCTTTAGATAATAACATGAAGTTTTCTTCCTAGTCTTTTTAGGACATCATAATCACCCAAATTAACCAGAAACTGCAATAAAAAGTCCCACTGAAAGCAAGCAAAATCATAGAATCAGAGACTGGTTTGTGTTGGAAGTGACCTTAGAGATCATTGAGTTACAACCCCCTGCTATGGGCAGGGACACCCTCCAGTAGCCCAGGTTGCTCAAAGCCTCATCCAGCCTGGCCTTGAACACCTCCAGGGATGGGGCATCCACAGCTTCTCTGGGCACCCTGTGCCAGTGCCTCACCACCCTCACAGTGAAGAGTTTCTTTCTAATATCTAGTCTACATCTGCCCTCTTCCAATTTAAATCCACTACCCCTTGTCCTGTCACTACATGCCCTTGTAAAAAGTCCCTCCCCATCTCTCCTGTAGCCCCCTTCAGGTACTGGAAAGCAGCTATAAGGTCCCCTCAGAGTCTTCTCTTCTCCAGGCTGAACAACCCCAAAACACGCTTACAAATACTTTTTTTTTCTGAATGTGGGTTATTAATATATGATTATTTGGTTTCTTGTATGTATCTTGAGAAATAAGGTCTGTGATTGTTTATAACTATCAGTATAGCAACAAAGACAGTGAAACATCCTATCATTTACTCCTCGGCAATTTAAAGAAACAAAGTAAACTTTACAGCAATATTTTGTCCTGTGCTGAATGGAAGTACCAAAAAGGAGAGAAATGTCACTGGTCAGATTTCCACTGACATTACACAGAATCCTTCATACCACACACAGAACCATCCCATCCAGCCTTTGTTAAGGAGAAACTAAAACCTGCCACTTTTACTTTTGCATCAGTAAGTACTCAGGACTCTCTTACACCTTGAGATGCTTCAGCTTTTTTTTTTTTTCCTTTTTTCCCCTCTGACTTAAGAAAATGCAAAATGAAAGACCACAACTTTAAAAATATGATGTATTCTCTACTTCAGAATGTTGATATTCTGAAACTATGATTCAGAATTGGAAATAGAGAAGCTGTTTATAAAAAGGTCAACTTTCTATAATAATATCAATTTTTATGAAATTTCTTTTTTTTTCAAGAAGAATTTCTATCAAAAAATATTCAAACAGATGTAATATGTTGACCTACTGCAGCATAATGTTTAGCCCATGACTGGACTTGGTGTAGTTTCTTAACACAAGCAAACATCCTAACAAAAGGAAAGACGACCTCTGGTATAGGATCAGGGGGTGGGCAGAGCCCACTCAAGGACCAATGTCCCAGGGCACAGACCCTCGGACATCCCTCTTCTCTGCTCCTCCACGATGGTCTGTTCTCAACACTACCGCTGGCTTTTTATCTGCATGCCACATCTAGAACTGCAGCCTGGCGTAGCCTGCCCTGAGGCGGTGTTTTCTCTTTAGTCTTTCCTGCACTAAAAAAATTCACCATGAAAATGGTGTTTTCACCAGTGGGATTCATGATGTGGTGCAACCCCTGAGTGCAGGTATCAGAAAGGTAAAGTTCTCCCAAGTGGAGAGAGAGTCACTCAGGCTGAGGTGTCTGCCTCTGAGAGCCTGCTCACCCAAAACAATCTCCTTAGTTCATGGAGGGGAGCAGGTATTACTTCAGCCCACTCAAAACCTGCAATAACCAAGCTTCTAACTCCAATATCTCAATAAAAAGCCAAAACTTACTTGGGGTAGTTATTTCAGTAAGAACGTCAGAGCTTGTCATTGGGTGATGCTACTCTTGCTCATCTTATAGTTTTCGTATTACTTTACGCATCCCAATTTTTTTCTTTCTGTAATTCAAATCTCAGAATTCTATGGCAATTAAAAATGGAAAAGATGTACTAGAGAAACAATTTAGTTTGTAAAACAAACAGAACTCTCCAAACAGAAGATGCAGGGCTCTAGGAACAGCACAGTAACATACAACCATTATGGCTTTGGGAAAAATCTGAGTGGTATGAGTTCATTAAGAGAGCAAATCTGTTGCTTTCTACTACTCTTTCATAAGAACAGTTTTACTTGGATCTGAAGAGTACAATTCTAAGCTACTTCTATTGAAAGAGATGCTGTATAAATCTCCCTGCTTCATAAGCATCATACAGTACCCCAAAATATTTGCATTAAGGAAGGAAATTGGCAGAGGTGTTCATTCAAGAGCTAGAACTTCTCTTAGTGGTCTTCCTTTTCTCTCTCTTCCCTTCAACTGTCTAACTTTCGCCAAGTACTATCCAAGACACAATGAACAGGAACATTAAGTATATAATAAGAACAACAATGAAAATAAGTGATTTATGCACTTTGGGATATTAATTCATATTCCTCTTTCAACAGCAAACATGTTTAATCTTTTATTTTGCAGTATGTCCCAATGGAGTCAAGTTCAACAACTGGAAATAAAGTTTTTGGAGCAGGTAGACCAGTTCTACGATGATAACTTCCCCATGGAAATCCGGCATCTACTAGCACAATGGATAGAAAGCCAAGATTGGTAGGATTCAATTTATTCCCTCCCTTGTGATTTCAGTCATGAACAATTTTTTACTAGCAGATTTTAGGGTGCTCATTCTGAACTGTGCAGGCACCTGCACTTCAAGAATGGTATTCCCCTAGTTATGGATTTAGCCTGTTGAACTCTCACGCTTTAAGTTTAAGGAATGCCTGGAGATGAGGTTTCATTTGAACTTAGTCCTAAACAAAATCCAATAAAAATGGTCTGGAAAATTAATGATATTACAGGTTTTTCACAGAAAAAAAATAATACAAGTTAGCTTTCAATTGAAGCATTATACATTTACCTCTTGCAGCACAAAATTATTAATTTGTCCAAAATTGCACTTAAATCTGGATATATAATTTTGGGGAACAAGCCAGCTATTTGCAAGAACAGTTCTCTAGAAGGTGAATTTATGCACAAATTTGTATCAAATTCACTGGATAATTATCTTAAGAAATTTCAGGACTAAATGCCAAAAAAAAAAATTTATATTAGTTGTACCAGAAAGAGACATCTCAATTTTTCAAGCTAAATCCACAAGACTATTGTCAAAAAAAAAAAAAATCTGCTAAGGAATATAATCTTTCCTTCCATTTTATAGCCCAGTGTTTATGGGGCTATTGGAACATGGGAAACATTTAAATCTCATTTTCGCAAGATTTACCAGGAATACGTCAAACAGGCATCCATTTGGATGGCAGGGAGAGGGAATGTCCCAAGGACAAGGATGCCATGCAGTCCAAAGTCTGTCTTCCTCTATTTTGCTTGCTAATGTTATTGCCCTTCACGTACCAAGCTGTTCCATAAACAGCAGAACCAGTAAAGCCTGTTTGTGTCCTTTGTCCCTTACATACCCTTCACCAGTAGCTTCAGAGTCTTCCTGTATCCCCAAATAGTTTGTCTGGGCAAAGGCTCATCTGGCGCCTGGTGTGAAGATATATATCTGATGACTGGCCATCTGGCTGGTGCCTCCTGGAGCAAGTTATTACTGCCATTTTCCTCAGTGGAAGCACTAAATTTGGATTCCTGTCCTCTACCAACCTGTCAGTTTTCTGTTAAATTTGTAAGAACAGACTATCTTTTGGACTTTGAGCTCAGTGTCAACTTTGAAACTGGGCAACAAATTCAGAAATTATATCTGTGTGATGGACAGAGTGAGAGGAATAGTATACATAAACCCCATTTCCTCCAAGGAGTGGGCTAAAAATATTTAAATATTCACTGGACCAGCGATTAGAAAACTCTGGTTGTCTCCCTTCTGGCTGACTGCATAGCTTGTGCTTAGAACATCCTCACCCTGTCTTTATAGCTGTGTATCTGTGTGAATATAAATCAAGGATCACAAAATCAATCATTCACAAACCTCTCTCTATAGGCAAGTCACCAGATATTTTAAAGCCTTTTTTTGCTGCCTAAACTTCTGAATGGATCATGTTTTTTCTGTACAGATGAGTTTGACACCCCTCATGACATTTTAAACATGGGTGTTTCTCCCTCATTGATTCTCTAGGGAGGCCGCATCCAACAACGAAGCAATGGCAACCATCCTTTTACAGAATTTGCTAATACAAGTGGATGAACAGCTGGACCGTGTTTCACAGGAGAAGAATCTTCTCTTGATACACAACCTGAAAAGAATCAGGAAGCTGCTGCAGGTAGGTCATCACTTCAGATGAGAAACTGCATACCATTACTGCTGCCTAAAGGCAGTGCCCAGCCTCCACTGAACGGGGTTTGTTCCTATGCACAGCTCAGAGCTGCCCTGATTGCTATAGGGGAGACCCAAGCCTCCAGCAAGATAAATCAAAATAATAATTCCACTGCCTGTTATTTTGTGGAACAATAATTCACATTTTAATGCACTCTGCTCAGCTACAACAATGCTGTGACTTGTTAGCTCTAGATTTATCCGTGTCTTGCTCAGCTTTTAAGACTGTGTAGTACTTCCAGACGTTCACGTTCATTATCAATGTAATTACCACCTCCCAGACACATACAAATATTTAGCTATGGAATAAAAATACATATTGTGGGCTTAAAGCAGCACCCTGAAAAAGGAACCCCTGTACATCATTAGCATGTTTGCTATTCCGTGCTTAGCTGGGATTGTTTGTTATGAAAGGCTTAAAGGATTTTCCGTTAGGCTTCTGCAAAATGTTATTTATTTTGATTGGTTAAATGCTTCTTTAATGACTGTTTAACTAAGGCAGGATTCTCAGAGTTCCACTTCATTAGTCACCTACTTCCTGACATCTATCTGTCTTCTGCATAAAACAGATACGCATCTGAGCTTAATGAAAGTTTGGGTTTTTTTCCTCTTCTTTGATGGTGTTTTCCAGAAGTACTTAAATGACAATTATAATGCTTGTAAAAAAAAAAAATTATTTTTTTTTTTTTTNTTTTTTTTTTTACATCTATATATGTATCTCTCTCTCCTGGTCTGGAAAATCTTAGCCAATTATTTTGTTCTCTTTATGGCTGTATATCTTCCTATTCTTTATCCCTAATGGTGGCCTCTTCAAAATATAACAATATTTCCATCGCTACCACTTTTTCTTCCAGTCTTATGCAAGCAGTTTCATGTAACTTGAAACTAAAGTTGCTTTTTCTTTCTTTTCTGGTTTGTGTATCAGCACTATCCATAATTTCAGTACTGCTCAAACAGCACATTTACTGAACTGCTTTTGGAGTTAACTGCAGAAAGGTTAATCCTGTTATTTCTATCATGGTCTTGGCACAGTTTAACGCAGCAGGGCTGAGACAGAGCTGTATCACCTTAGAAAAGGCATTCTCCCACAGTAGCATACAAGTGGAAAGAACATTTCAGGGCACTGAAACAAGCAGTTGCATTGGTGTATTCCTGCCTTAAAAGGTTGTGCATTTATGATTATACCTTCACATGGGCACATGCAGAAGGAATGATGTATATTTACATACAGGCTTTACAAAATTAAAGTCTCTCGCTATTACTTCTCTTCACATAATTGATTTTATTCTAAAATTTTAACAAAACTTTGAGTGGCAGCTCTGCATGTTCTGGGAAATTAGACATATCAAGACAAATAAAGAGGCCTTGGGCACACAGACATGAGTTTACATAATAGTGAGTGTGAAAATTTCCAGAATGAAAACCGTTTCCTTTAAGTCCTGGCACATTTAGACATTATATTATGATGTGCTCCTGAAGAGGATAAAGCAAAGGAGACATTCCAGAAAAGCAAGAGAAGGAGAGTATTAAGTGACTTCTGATGAAGAGGCTTCTGAGGTAACAAGGATCTGAGTCACGATTCCAGAACAAGCCAAAATGCTCAGGCGTCCCCATTACAACTGTACAGCAAGGTTACAGTCACCATATACTACTTACAGCAGCCGCAGAGCCTGCACCAGAGCTGGGCTCCTCCTTCGCTAGGTAAAGCAGCAGTGAAGGTCCAGGGGAGTAGCCTAACCCATTATTTCACTTCATTGCTGCCTCTGAAAAGAAGTGTCACCACACCAGTTGTGACATGCACCAAGTTTTTCTCTATTGCCCTGACTTCACAAGCTTTCTCAAGCAGTGAGGTCTCTCTGCTCCCCTGGATTGCAAAGGTCTGTAGTACATGGAGAGGACTTGTAAATCGCTAGAATTATACCGGTTATTAACAAGGATCTCAGTCTTGATCTTTGCAGTAAAATGTTTCCAGCTGAGCAAAAATACACAAGCTCTCTCCATCACTAATAACGTAGGCCTTTCTCCTTTATATCAAGACAGCAGATAACCTGTATTTAGATAAAGCGCTACTCATTCAGTTTCAAAATACACACGCGAACCACCAGATACTGAAGGGCACTTTCATTATGAGAGCTTTTCCTGATTTCTTACGACCTTTAGCACTATCACTCATGGTGTATTCTGATTTCCAAATAATTTCTATAGGCTGGAGTAGGACCAGAGTCTTGCAATGGGTTTATTATTATTATGAATAATAATGGACAGTGCCTCTCTTACATGACTGTTTATTATTATTTTGGATGAGGCAAAAAACTTAAACTATGTCTTAAGAAATCTGTAACACAGGTTTTTTGGATTTGTGTGTAAAATACTATGTTACAACTTGCGATTTTTAGAACATAGGTGATAAATGCATTTTCAGCCAAAGTATGGGCTGCATGTTCTATAGCGCTGCACTGGCAGTCTCCTGAGCTTCAGCTGCTAAAATTATTTCTTTATTGGTTAGGTAAGTACACCAGGAAAAAAAGATGTTACAGTAGTTATAATCAGCTGGCATCCTATCCTTGTTATTAACTGTTGTCAAGTATTATTAATGGCCTATGAACTGTACTTGACACAGAGTATGGACTGTATTCTGCTGTAATGTCCTTAAATTTGCAAATTATATAATTATAATGCATCACTGATGGTATTTTATTGTTGCATACGTGAGAAGTTTGCAACTGGGCATTTGGCTCCCCACCCACAGCTGGATGCACTTCCAGATACCCAACGCCTGCAATTTGAGCTAGTTCATGACAGTTTCATGAGACAACACCTGAAAGATGACTGAGGTACACAGTACAGTGCTGTGGTTCCTTTTGTCCCAAGATACCACCGAGAAAAAGGGGGACTGGAAGAGTACACTGTAAATCTAGTGAGATTTTTCACCGACTTTGATGGAGGAAAGATTGGGTTCCTAAATAGGAGGGGAAGCTGCATTTGTAAACATCTTCTCACTTCTGGTGACTCTGCGAACAGTGCTGGTTTGATTTTTCTCTGGAGGTTAGCTACCATGAGCCCACCTTTATCTCTGTTTTGCTCTCTAGCACAAGCACTTCCTTGAAACTTCACAGTTAACTCCTCTTCCTTCCCCTCTACACCACACACACAGATGTACAGACACATGTACAGCTTGCACACAGACACACACAGAGCTGTTCAACCTCAGCATGTGATCCAAGTGCACTGTTTGTTCATTATTCTGAGCTAAATTATCTTACAATATTAAGTAATATTTGTCAAATTAGCTAATGCTGGAATCCAGCATTTACCACTAAGAATGCAGAACAGTATGTTGAGCTATGGTACAGGTTCCTAAATACCATGACAATAGCAATAGTAAAATAATTAAAATTAGAGAACACACAAAAGCCATTCAAAAACAATCTGTAGTTCTTGACAAAAGGCAAAATGAGGAACTAATGTTTAATTAGAAATACAACTAGATCATTAATTAAGAGCAGCCTTAGAAGAGGAAGCAATGCACTCTTTATAAATGGCTTGTGCAGCTGTTTGCTAGACAGCAAAGGATGCGTTAAGATTGAGATTCCTGGTGCTGTTACTGAATCTAGAGAGGATTATGCCTATGAGTTACCAGCACCACAGCCAAGCACACCCCAGCCGAAAGATCATTTGTATTATAAAATGGAGAAATTGTTCTATTCTGAGCTTCACTTGAAACATCTTTATGTAAACATCTTATGCTCCATGAAAATAATGGTGGAAGTAGTGGAAGAAGTGAGAACTTGCCTGCCTCACACTTGCAGTACAAAGCTTTGGGCTGTCTTAGGCATTGTGAAGGGCAAAGAGAAGAATTCCTAGCAGGAAGACGGAGCTGCCTGGCACCCTCGCTTGTAGAGCACAGGGACCATCCCTAATCCCTCACCATTAGAGAAATAACTACGGAAGGTGGCATTTCTGCTCAGACTGCTGACATTAGTGAAATTGTCTTGAGGCAAAAAGAAACACTGACCAGGAAACATGCAATTTGCCAAACTTACAAGTACTTGAGAAAGTGCTGAGCAATTTAGCCAAGCAGCTGAGGTTACTGCCGGCTCTCAGTGATTTGCTTCTCTATCCATTTCTTGCTTGCATTAGAACATCACTTCTTGACATTAATCTGGTATAAATGCACATATTACATTAAAATCAAGATCAGTGTTTTAGGTTAAAATCCCTCATATTCACTTCTTACATTATTATTACTTCTCTAGTCGGTAAATTGGATTCATTTTTATAGCAGAGCAGTCTCTTGTTGCCGTGCTTTTCAGCAGGAGTCAGTACAGCACAGACACTTCCTATGTTTAAATTCTCTGTCCATCTTCCTACAGAACTCCTGCTTGTCCCAGCAGCTGCTCTGGAAAAAGATAAGGAGAGAAAACGTTTGGGGGCAATAGAGGAAAGAGAGAGGAAACCTATGTCTATGGTTCTTTCTCCTGCTTAAAACCTAGATGGAAAAGACAAAGCAGATTAGTCATGAGGAGATGGTTTGTGCTGTTGCCATGACAACAAAACATAAAGGGCAGATGTTACACTCAGAAGAGCTGCCTATCACTTCTAGGAAACAAATTGCAGATGCAACAGTCTACACAACCATGGCCCATGAACAATTAGTTTTCAGAAGGAATGTTTTTAAATACCTGTTCCTGATGTAAGCTCCTGTGCAATACACGAGTAGATTTAGTGCATAAAAACAAATGGTAAAATATAGAGATACTCACGTAAGACAAGAACTGTCCGTGTTCTGATTCACATGCCAAAATCTTTGGTTAGGAACACGGACAGTGCCTGTCCCACTGCTCCATGCAGAAATGGCACTGGTGGGTGATTGTCTCTTGGTCTCTGAGTAATCCGGTGATGTTCATTTCTGTGATGTTCTTCCCCACACACTCCAAGCTGGAAATTTGGAGCACTGGGAGGGTACGTGCTCAATGGGGTGTAGCTCAGTAGGATGTAGCTTGGTTGTCACACACCCATGGCAGTGCGTAGCACAATCACATTAGGAAAAAGCAGAAATTCCCAGAACCATCCTACTCATAACTGAAGCTCTCATTTATGCACTAGTCTCAAGATAACTTTTGAAAGCAATTCCTGCTCGTTAATGGCAACAAGCATCTGTGTCACATCACTGTTTACGGTATTCAGGGGAAAATCTGATTACATGAATCTTCCTTTAGAAAAGTGAAATAACATCTCAGGAACAGGAAGAAAGGCCACTCTGCTCATTTACCATTGAATCCTGAGTTAATGAGCATACTGTGTGCTCTGGGGAACATTTTGCTGTAAATGATGTATATTCATGATACTCATTTAATACGGCAGATTCTCAGTTATCGGTGAACTTTACCCACTCAGCAGCTCTGCTAGAGCTTAAAACGAGGAGAGGGGATGTGGGGATTCTGCCTGAGTGAGCAGGTCTACATGCACATCATGAACATCTTGCGGTGCGCTTAAAAAGGGAGAAGTCAGGCAAAATAATCAGATTTACCAATTCACACCAACCAATTATATCAAAAAGAGATTTTGGAAGCACTATGGTTATACTATGAAGTTGGGAAATAATATTTAATTATATTTCTTCCTCCTACACAGCCCTACTTTTAAACAGAAAGATCTGGAATAGCATCTGAAAGTATATTCTGTCAGCCTAATCAACATATATTAACCTCATGGCACTTAATTCCATATAAAATTCACCCTGGTTTTAAGTAGTGCAAATAGCACCTTACTTTATGTGATGCCACTTACAACAGTAACACAGTGCTGCATTCCTGATTCTGCTTCAGCTTTTTGGTCACAGTGCACAGCCTGTTTCCACCTATAATGAAAACTGAACTTCTTCGTGCTTCTCCTGATAGAAGTAAAGTGAA